>CAJQZM010006727.1:0-36708 GCA_907164665.1 Colias nastes | reverse complement strand
AATATATTTTTTTAGGTATGTAGTAGAATAGCATTGCGTTTTTTTTTACTTTCGATAAAAATTATCATTTTTAACGGTATTAAATAATATAAATAAATGTTTAATATAATATAATTAGAAATAGAAAAAACCAAAAACATATGCCCCGGGTGAGGATCGAACTCACGACCTTAAAATTATGAGACTTACGCGCTGCCTACTGCGCCACCGAGGCCTTGCGCTATGAGGTGAAAATTAGCTTCATTATGTAATAAAAAGTTAAAAGGTATTAATAAAGTTATTGATATGAAAAAATATTTTTTTTGTAGATAAATTTAGTTTTTTGTAGATATTCATAAAATTAAAAAAAAGTGTGAAATTGCAGAAAAATGGATTTTCCGCCATTCCGTCGAATACCCCATACCCCCAGCAAAAACAAAAAGCGCAAAAGCGTGTGCGCGACCGCAACTATTGGCGAGCGAGTGCAATTGACAGCCCCGCTCAATTTATAGCCCGTACTGTCTGCCGTGGGTCAGTGCTATAGAGTACTAGATGTACTAAAGGCATAATAATTAATAATAAACTGTCTGTACTTACTTCTATAAGACCTTCAATTTATAGTCCATACTGTCTGCCGTGGGTCAGCGCTATAGAGTACTGGATGTACTGAATAACTACTATACGAATAAAACTATGGGAGTAATAATAAATAATAGACTCTGTGAAAGTGTGTTTTATTTGTCTTTCTTTCACGCCGTGACGGAGATGTGGATTTTTGTGTCTGAAGATAAAAGGCTAGAGTATGACATAGGATACTTTCTACATCATCAGTGAAACATCTCATTCCTATAGGAATTTCGTTAGGTAATTTTATACTAAATCTCATTAAAGCGTCCTTGTTAAATCATTTACCAGTTGAAATCTACAATATCCACAATATACCTAATATTTTTATGAAATACGGCCAATCGAGTACTAGTGGCAAGGCTTTCGAAGGGTATATATGCAACATACAATTTTTGAGAGAAAAATATTTATAGTTCAATACCGTGGAGAGCCTCTGCAGAAACCAATAAAAATATTAATAAATAGTTACAATTTTTACCTCCCATTCCTACCCAAAAAACATCCATGCAATGTATACCACATCTAGTAGCTCTACATCTATCGGTGGGCAGTATTTAATTAATTCCCACATTGGAATAGTGTGAATTTTGACTGTAACTGAAGCCGATGGTTATTTGTTTCGTTGTTTTGTATTAACGCACAGCAGGTCACCCCACTATACCAATATAAATATATTATAGAACGTACTGTTTATTAAGGCGTTTAAAAATAGTTTTCGTCCTCAGTTATACCAATTAAATTTCGATCAAGACGTTCTTGAAGTTTCGTTACAAATTAATAATTATGTTATAATATGTATCAAGAAAATTTTACATAGCTACCTAAAATTAGATACCAGAGTACAGAGGTACTTAATAATATTAAGAAAGCTATGCTGCCTGGTAAGGATGTAGATTTCACAAAATTATTTTAGAATAATAGAAAGCTAGTATGTTACATGATAAAGATGAATTTCTAATGGTAAAATAATTTTCAAAATTGGTCGAGCAGTTTTTCAGTTGAACCGTAACAAACAGATGTCCACCTTTTTCTCTGCCATTAATTTGAAATACTTAATTTACTACCTATGAAACGTATGTAATTAGAAAATACTTCAAACACATGATAAGCTTTGTTACAAGTATGAATATACTCTATGATAATATAAGTTCATTATTTTTCGAGAAATAAAAATAAACATAAACTAACAGCCGAGATACTAACTCAAACTTAAACTAAAAAGTACTTTTATTCAAGTTAAGTTCTTATTGATAGTGAATTCTAACTCTTTCGATAAACTATCAATTTTAACTCAAGTATTATCTAAAAAAAAATATTCGAGCAAACTTATATATGTTTCATGATTATGAATTGTGAGTAGTCAATTTAATTATGAAATTATATTTAATTAAGTATTATTCATTCATCAATTCATACGTACAATTAAAAATATTTTCCACAAATATCGAATCGCAATGAAGACGATTGCTCATTGGATATTTATTTTTAATTAGGAAAAAAGCGTTCTTGCCTCGGGAGATAATTATTTTTTCGCTTATCTAGGGATGATTTATACCTTCCCGGATCAGTTTTTTTGGCTTTTTTCAATTATAAATTGCCTTGGGGTGTATAAATTTGATTATTTCATTAATCAATTTTAATCTAATTAATGTTTCTTTGGTTATCATAAAAATTTGCGGCTTGAGATATTTTGGATCATGCTACATATACTTATCCAATATCCATACTTATAATAAATTATTATACACAACATTAAAAAAAAGAGATTTACCATATAATTTATAAAACTAAAAAGTTTAAAGATATAGTGATTCGCCCCGGTTTCGTCCAAATAAACGACCAGAAAGGTAGCTTAATACTTGCAAAAAAGTTAATTTTATTACAAAAAATTGAATAAATAAAACTTACAAACAACTAATAATAAGAAAAAGACTCTTTAGATAAATTTCCAATCACATTATTTTAATTATAGAAAAGTTCGGCATACGTCTATTCGAATCAATCATTGATATAATATTTTATAATAACCGAGTACAATTTATTTTGTTAAAACATTTTTATCAATACCTAAAAAATGTTATGTAGGTATCTAAAAATAAACATAGAAAATCAAGTTCCAACATCCTCATAATATCTGTAAAAACTATTCTAAATACTTATAAAAATGCATAGAAATAAATGTAAATACGTTACCGTAGATGCTTTTCCCTCAAAACCTCGCTAAAATCAAGGGAGACCGGGTGTATTAACTAGTCAAGCCATCAGATATGAATCTTTAATTTTCCAAATTTATTAAAACGCTAAGCGAACTCCACGTTCAAACAGCAATATTTTTAACGACGGAGGTTAGTTATAGTGACGTGCTGCTGGTTGTATTTTATCGATAATTTTATTTTTCAGTTAATATAGTAAATACAAAATGTTACGATAAATAATCATGTTGACTACAACGCAACTAAATTACTATTTCACCAGCAATCATATGGATTTTTGGAATTAATACTTTTAAGCCTATTAATTTGATCATAATTAGAAAGCAGTATTTTATGTATTTTAATACGCCTGATTCTAGATATTAGCGCCTATTTATAGCCAAGATACAGTTATCCCGTCATCATTGTATAAAATGGAATGTACTGAAAATTATTAATAGACCAAATAAATAGCAAATCACCATTAACAAAAATCATTCACACGCAATTACGATTATGTCATACCAATGCGACGAAAAAAACGTTGAATGAACGATGAAGTCAGAAATTGATTGGTCGCAGTAAATCAATGAGTGTGATGACATGATCGTGAAGCAATGTGACCAATGCACAAACACGGTACGATACAATCAGTATCTATTTGCCTCGTTTACACTAATCGACTAGTTGTGTTCATTGATTTTGAGTGTTCCTAGTGCAAATTTGCAGAGATTTTAATGTTACTAATGTTTGTTGTTGTTTTTGTGTAAGGTAGAGATCAAGTTAAGAAAATACATAAGTGAAATAACCATTTTATAGATCAACTAGTAAAATAATGTTAAAATTAGTGATTAAAACATGTCATTTACAGCTTCTTCATGTTAACAGTAATTGGAATAATTTGTGTAATAAAATCATATTCATGTCATGAAATAGCAATCATAAAAGGATGCATAATATCCATACCGACAATTTGAAAACAAGCAATCAAATAATCATCTCATTTAACGACCACTTTGAATGCTAAAAAAAATACTCTTCAAATAAAATAGAATAGTCACCTAGTGTAGACTTACCATATTCTGTCAATCGATATGACATCACCACTTGATTGTTCAGTAAACTTGTCCCATATTGTTATCATTCAATTATTCGATATTGATGTCAAATTGATTGTGGACCCCGCGATTCTGGGGTCAGCGTTTATTAACGTTACCTATCTAAATAATATTCAGGAATTTGGCTGTGCATATTTTGGAATAGTTTACATAGTAATAAACTTTTTGTGTCCTGAAAATGTAATCAAATTAAAGTTTCTGTACTCGTACGAGATTCTGCAAAATCAACAATGGTTTTACATAGAGCACAACTTATTTAAATCGAGTTCAAACACAATTAATTGTTATCACACGTTTGATAAATAAAACCAGACTCAAATATTATATCATGAATATAAATATTTTACAAAATTATCGATAGCGCCATCATTCACCAACACATCCCTATCCCGGTACGCGATAGGAAATTAAAATTTTCCTCTTCATTTAAAAGAAGCACTGCCCGGGGCTAACTCCTTAATGCACATCTATATCTGTATATATTATTTATATTTTATACATTGTGTATATGAAAAATGCTATCAACTTTCATACTACCTTCATTTGAGCTTATTTACATGTGTTTATTATTTGAAACGGTGTATGTTTAAGAATTATTTCGTGTTGTGAAAGAAATCCATGTTAGTTACATGAATTTAAAGTGAACTTTGAATGCATTTTAATGCACTTTGGATTGTTGGATTTGTCTATGTTTGCATAGCATACCCAATATCTGTTATAAATTATAAAACCTTATAAAATCAACCAATGGCTACCGAGGCGGAGCAAGTGTTGAATAATAGCTAGAGTATTATACTGTACTAGCTGTTCCCCACGGTTTCACCCGCATTGCTCCGCTCCTGCTGGTCTTAGCGTGATGATATATTATACATATATAGCCTATAGCCTTCCTCGATAAATGGGCTATCTAACACCGAAAGAATTTTTCAAATCAGACCCGTTCCTGAGATTAGCGCGTTCAAACAAACAAACAATCTCCTCAGCTTTATAGTATAGATAATACTCTGCTTTTGCTCTGCTTTTCTGATATTTTTTACTTGTTATCAAAATGAAATGATTTATTATGTATTGCAAATATAATATATTATAATGAAAATAGATATAAATAATTAAGGTCTCTACATCACAAATAGTTCATCAATTGCAATATGAAGCTGTGCCTGCTATAACAATGAACGTTACTTGTATAAAATCTCACAAAAAAGAAAAATTAATTATATTTCGTGAAAGATTTAAAACTTATTTTCGCAATTGTCAGTATAGTGTAAAGCATTATTCCTAACTTTCTAGCTCATATTCGTTATTTAACTAAAGGATCATATCTACAAGAATTCCTTTCAAAAATCCTCGTTTTCAAATCCACATGATCAAATGCGAATTTCTTTAAAAATAACCACGTTAATAAGGTTCAAAGGCGGATATTACTTACTCTATTTTCATCACATTTTCTGCTTTGAGTTAAGTTTTCGTGTGTGTAATTGATTTTGTTGTTTAGTTTGGAGTTCTTTGCTGCTAATTTAAAAGTCAGGATAGGAAAATATTAAGAAATCTCCTGTGAGAGCTTTTTCGTTAAGGGCTGTGATGGTTGTTTTTCATAAAGTTTGTTAAGAAGTGAAGGAGCACAGATCGATGTAATTTACACAGATTTCGAGAAGGCATTTGACAGAGTAAGTCATAATGTCCTTATTCGTAAGCTTTATGCGGTGGGTATCAGGGGTGATCTTCTCAGATGGATAGAGTCGTATATCAGGAACCGCAGTCAATCGGTGATTCTAGGAGGCTTTAAATCAGATTTTGTTGACATTACTTCGGGCGTTCCGCAGGGATCGCATCTCGGTCCCTTATTGTATAACATTTACTTATTCGACATTGGTAACTGCTTTGTAAATTCTAATTTCTTACTTTATGCTGATGATAAAAAAATATTCAGAAAAGTTATTTCCTCTTACGATTGTCAATGTCTTCAAGATGATCTTAATAGATTAAGTGACTATTATAAATTAAATAAAATATCAATAAATATAAAAAAATGCCAAAAAATAACTTTTACCCGTAATAGAAATAATAATATTATTTGTTTTGATTATAAAATTAACAGTGAAACTATACCAGCTGTTACCTCAGTAAGGGACCTAGGTGTGATTCTGGACGTCAAACTTGATTATCGTACGCACGTGGATTTTATTGTTCATAAAGCCTACAAAAATCTTGGTTTTATCTTGCGACAAGCTGATCCATTTAACGATATTACCTGCTTGAAAGTTCTTTATTTTGCCTACGTACGTAGTGTTCTTGAATTTGCAAGTGTGATCTGGCGACCGCATTACAAATGTCACATTAAAAGGTTGGAAGCGATACAAAAGATATTTGTAAACAAAATGAATTATAAAACAAAACAGTATTCATTGAATTATGAACAGGCTTGCTCCCACTATGGGTTAAATACTTTGGAGGATAGAAGAGATATAATAGATCTTATGTTGTTATACGATATCGTGAACAACAAGTTTGATTATTCCACAGCGCTGGAAAATATAAAGTATCTTGTACCCACACAGCGTACTCGCCATACACGCCTATTCCACGTTCCGGCTACATCAACTAATTATCTAAAAAACTCACCGTTCCATAGGCTCCCGGACATTTATAACAAAAAATTCTCTTCTGTGGATCCCTTCTATTTATCACGCACTAGTTTTAAGAAGCAAATTTTACAACTAATCAATAATTCAGCTAGGGATCAGCTCACATAATAATACAATACATTATCATTTTACACTCACAGCTACTACACTCACACATCTCACATGTACACACTTTCACACACACTCACAATCACATCCTACACCATGACTCACTTAATATTACTTTTTTGTTTTTATTTTAATTTTATTTCTTATTTTTGATTATGAACTTGAAAATATTTAAAATATTTCCTTACATTAAAATATGCTTATTGGGTGTGATCTATGGGTGTGATCAATGCTTACTTATACTACCTATAACCTACTAAAAGTAAAGTCTTTTCTTTCTAAACCATAAAATGGTAATTTGTATAACTCTTTCTAGCCTTTGTCACATACGTATAATTATTCTACTACCTATTCGTGTACCTTTTAATTGGCGTATTATTATTATGTATTCATTTCAAAAATTGTACTTATGACTAGCTGTAAGGTACCTTACAATAAATAAATAAATAAATAATAAATAAATAGAACAGTGCGAATAATAATCGTCTTTGGTTTGTACTTTTTGTGTGTTTGATGGAAAATGATAATGACACACAATTTATACCGGGTAATCGTTGTGTGCACAGGCGATTATTCCGTAGGTAACTATTGCAGATGTAGAAAAACTTTTAATTGATATCGAAAGTACTTAACCTAATGAGTAAAATGCCATTAATAAGTTTTTCAAAATATAAAGAAAAATATAAAAAAAAAATACTTTAAACACTCCCATATTATTTCCCATACATTTTGTATTCATAGCAGATTTTCGAAGTGACGTCCTCATTGTGCAATACAATGAGGAGCTCTATTTACAGTCTCTAAATATTTTTTCTAAAATAAGTATATAATAATCTATTTCATTTAATAATTACCTATATCCATGTCTAGTTATAATAATAAAGATTGAACAGACGATCTAGAACATCATATTATATCAGTTCTCGGCGAACATCAGAACTCAGCAGTGATGAATTTTGTAGTGGGAGAGACAAAAAAAAAATTAATTTAAAAGTGTGTGTTTTTACTGAATTATTTATTTCCCGGTTTTAAAAGTAAGTATTTATTTTGGTATATTTAAACATAAAACTTAATTTAAATAAATAAGTAAAACATAATTGAATCTCAAATCCAAATTTACCTATCTTTCTATTAATAATACTATTATTAAACAAGATCAGTTTTTTCTGATGATCGAACTCTACATTCCATTTTTATATTCCTTACAACATCACAAAACTAACTTATAATATTAGTTCGCCTCACCAGCTCTATATAATTCCAAGAAAAAACTCCACATAACGTATACAAACAGACCCCAATCATGGTAGCATTCCTCACTGTGCAAATTACATCGCCTCTGTCACTCACTTCGGGAATCGATGCCAGTATTTAATTAAATTCAAACCAAATTATCCGCCAAGACGAGTGACTTAAGATTCGTGGGATTTATATAGAGCTGCTAATACAAACGGGTCGACAGAAGGAACAGTTGTTGTCAAGTCAGTGTTGTAATGATTTAAGTAATTCTTTCATAAAGTTACATTTTAATTCATAGAAACAACTGAAGATTAAAATAATTTTATTTATTGGTTGTTCTTTTACCTAAGCAATAGAAAGAGTCACTGTATAGTGCGACGAAAGCGAAACCGCTTGCAATGCCAACTACAATCTTCTTTAACTACCACAAACTAGTTTACTAAAATTAACTTTCACCTTTATCAAGTATCAAAATATTCCCAAGCTAATAAAGTGTCCTTTATCAGCTCTACCTTTATAAATGGACCTTATTTTATTAATTTTTTATACAAAATAATATTATGGTATTACCAGCTCTATATACATACGTCAAGTGTCGGGCTCAATCAGCAGTTCCCGCTCGTGGGACCGGGGTTCGATTTGCATTCGATATGCCAGACTACTATATAATTGGATCTTATAAGTAATCCAAATTAAGTATTTTATTTTCACTTTTTACGTCAAATATACGAACTTTTTGCTGTATTTAGGTTGTAAAGATTCAATGGAAGTAGTAATTAAAAAAATTAAGTGAATGTTTTTTTAGTGTAATATATAACTAGGTTCTTAAAAAAGCCAATGTATGAATACCTACCTAATCTATCTTTTGGTATAATTATTGCAATGAAATCCAGATAAATGCAAAAGTACGGTAGGATCAATGACGTGACGGTTTTGCCATGACGTGACCCTGAAATTTTACTCTCAACGCGGCTAAAGAAGTATCACTTCAAAAAATATCATAATTTGATCTCAGGCATTAACTACTTCACCATATTACTACAGATTATTAACAATATATTTTGTTTATTAGTTAGGGTCCGCTATCAATACCACATGTGGTCCCTAAATCATGTATTAGTGGTAAATACGACTAATGGCTAATAATCAAAGAAAGGAAATTTTGTCATATCTGTATGAAACGGTTTGTGACACACTGGGATAAAAGTTATAATAATAACTTTATTAATTTGGTTAAACGAGTTCTAAGCCTAGACGCTAATAAAAATTACATGATTTCATCATGACATTTTCTTTTCATCTGTTCTAGTAGCTTTTATATACGAGTTGTATATAAACATGTTCGTTTAAAAATATGTTAGATAAAAAATCATAGGTAGAGCCAACTCTTATAAATAATTAATTTAACTATTTTGGTTAAAACGATTAGCTTGAGCATGAGCATGAGCTTGCATTTTATAGAGAACATGGATTGTTTATATAGGATTTTAAGTTTGTGTGTTGATACATTTAAACACACCATAAATTATTTAATTATATAACACTAGCTTTTCGTCCGCAGCTTCTTAGTCAAAGGAAACCCCTCATTATCGAGATAAAAGCTACTTTATGTGTTAATCCAAGTTATGTGTGTGCCAGATTTCATGATAATCGGTTCAGCAGTATTTGCGTGAAAGAGTAACAAACGATTCAACATACAAACTTTAACATCTATAATATTAGTTAGATATCAACTTAATATTAAGACATATTAATCTCCCATCTTGCAAGAACAAGCCCAGTGTACCCTCCGCTTTACAGGGGAGACCTAGGGCGGGTGGACATCAAAGCGTTAAGTGCTTCTTTGCTCATCGAATCCCATTTACCAAAGACGGCCCCTCGATAAATAAGATTATATTCGGCTGCGATATTTTTGTTTTTGCTAACGAACGTAACGCAGATGTGTTTTAGTAGATTAGGGAATATCACTATAATGCTGTATGTTTTGGAAATTTTTACCTGTAAATTTGTCAAAATTATTTGATGCCTTTATTACAAATTTCTATTATTACCTTTCTGAAGTAGATAATAATATGAAACTGAGAACTTTTCATTTTTGTGATTTTAAATTTACATGTAAAAGATGTTTATCTAACAGTTCTGTAAATCTAAAAGTTCTAATTCTAGGTCTAGTCTAAAGGTCTAATTGTAACAGTTCACTGCTTGTACGTCGATCAAATATAGGAATAATATAAAAATCGGTATTGCAATTTGAAAAAAAAGCGATATAATATTATGTATCATCGTTATACGTGGTGATAGACGAACACTGTAAAATATAATATTGTACTAGAAGATTGACTAATTAATGCATATCTAATATCTAGATTTCTAATTTCTTCGTAAGATGTGAAGAACTATATGCCAATACAAGTGCAATACCATCAAGATGCGATCATCTGTTGTTTTATGAAAAAGTAACTGCGTTAATATTTATAATAGAAAATGCTATAAGTCATAGATATTGATAATTTTAAAAGAATAAACTCTCTATATTATTGTCTTACCGATCTGGAAAAGGAAGCCATAAGCCCAATAGTATATTTAACCATTACCAGCCCCCTCATATTTTCCAATACCACGTAATCGGCGCCATCATTAATGTCTATATAAGTTGAATTAACGATAGTACGTACGTGCGAAAGATTCGATATAATAATAAATATCGGGATCTCATAGACGATGTTTTCTTTTACTGACAGCTGATAAAACTAAAGTTTGGATGTTTGTTATATAATCACGTTGCTGAACCGATTTTGATGATACTTTGCAGTATTGTAGCTTATATATTTACATAAGCATTAGAAATACTAGGTTTTGCTTTCGTCTATGGGAAAAATTAGTATAATACAATTATTGCTTGTTCCATTTTTACTCAAGTTCCCCTAAAAGTATATTTTAAAGTTGCTTGCATAAACTATGTTGTATATTTCCTTGATTTGCAATATTTGTAGTGTTAAAAGAAATTCTTTATAGTAAATCGCGTAAGAATTGTAGAGTAGTATCGATAAATCATATTATTGCTACCTGTTTTTACACTAAAGTTCGGTTGTTGTGATAATAATTATTACATTCTCATATCTCTATATCGAACTTCATCAAAATGGGTTTATTCCTTAAGTGTTTAAGCGTAACAGACGTATTTATTATATTAGGATTACAAAAACTAAGGTGTAACAGAACAAAAACTTGGACCATCAATGCGGTTGTCGATACCACCCCACAGTACCATCAATTCTAATGTATCTGTCATTAGCTTCGCAAGAAGTTATGCGATAATGGGCCTTATTGCTACGGTCCCAGAGGGGCGGGTGGAGAAATTCCTTTGTTGTGCCCAGTTTATGCTCTTAATATGGGTATTGGTGGTGAATTAGGGATGCTAGATGTGGTAAGAAATAAAATAGTAATAGAAGAGAAAGATACACATAACCTCCTAATCCTAATAAAAATTAAACCCGTATTCCTTGGTCACGGCATCACGCGTGAACGGGTGGACCGAGGATGGTTCTTATGTAGAGAAAACGTAAATATGTACCACGGGCGAAGCCGGGGCGGACCGCTAGTCTTACATAAAAATGTACACTTTAGAACAATTTAATATTCAACTTTAAAACGATTTACAAAACTTCATTGACTATAAGAGAGATATTTGAAATAATCTCTCAGTACAGAGATATAACGAGTACGAAAAGAATAGATACAGTTGTAAGCTACAGTATAATATTTAGAATGTAGTACTTATAGTAGAAAATAAAAGTATTTTCTACATATTTATTGTTCATAGTTGCATTGATCATTAAATTATAGACAAATAAATGCTATACACAATAATTAATTTATTTTAATGCGTCTATTAAAATAAGCACATCTAGTCTCTTACATTTAATTCTCTGTATTCAATATCATCTATTTGTAGCGAGTTGCGTTATCTTTGCCAACCACTCGGAGTTTTTCCATTGATTCCTACACACGTGTCTTTGCTATGAAACAAGACTATTACATAATATTATTTTTAATCTATACTAGCTTTCCACCCGCAGCTTTGGTCGCGTGGTTAAAGAATATTAACAGGAATAATTGTCATCATATATTATAGATTTTTAAGTGTCATTTATCGAAATGATAAAAAGTAGTAGTTTAGCATGAAATCTATCATAAAATGTAATCTAAATATATTATATATATTTCATATAATGAATGCGTTGCGACGTGATAGGAAGATAAACATACAAACTACTATGCCTCTAAGGAATAATAATGTATAACATATAGAAAATTTTTGTATCACTACGTTTTTAAACACAGCGATACAACCTTCGATTTGACAGATTTTTATGAATGTTTACAATAATGTTTTGAAAACCCATAAGTTATACCAATATTATTAGCTGGAGTCCACGGCTTTCCTCACGTAGTAATCTGGCAAAAAGTAACCTATGTGCTATTCCAGAATCTCTAGACTATTCTGCATGAAAGAAACACAATATACATTCATTTAGTAGCATTCCGATGAAAAGAATAAAAATAGTTAAAGGTGAAAAAAACATAGGCGACTTTTCTACATAAATATATTCCTGAAGGGTTTAAATTAATTATTTTTGCCTGAAGATTAGTTCGTAGGTACCTTATATTTTTATATCACATTAAATACACCAAAATGTTAGTTATACACACATTTATGTATGAAAATTTTCAGCTTTTTCACTTTAATTTAGGAAGCCATTTTAAAGATAAGTATAATAATTAAGACCTTGGCAATCTGTGCAAAATAAAGCTTAGTGGGACCAAATAGGAAGAGAAAAGACGATCGGGGGTGGATTCGCCATTTTATTTTTAATGTTTATTGCTTTTTGCCAGATAAATTCGCCCCCTGGGGAGTGAGAGGCGAAGAATCAATGCGGTAAGATGTTACTTACTATTTGTTGAGATTTTGAAAAATATTCCATAATATTTGAGTATTTCATAGGAAAATAGAGTATTTGAATGAATGAATGAAAAATTCTTTATTGTACACCTTATAGGACAATTTTAAACACATAATAACTTATTTAACAATGTACGGAGGGCGACCTTATCGCTGACAGCGATCTCTGCCAGGCCACCCAAATATTTGGTTAGAGTGATTAGAGTATTTTGTGAATATTAAGAAAAATATTCAATTATATTTGAGTATGTGACGTATGGATAGTACTTTGAATACTACTTTGTTATGAAGTTATGTTTAGAGAAGTATGGATGGTAAAAAGTGAATTATTTAGATACATGATTAATTAAGGATGTACGTTTTTGGTGTTTAAATAACCTTGTGTTTGATCCCCTATGACACAAAAATGTACTTAAATACTAAAAGTATCATCGCTAAAATTCTGAAGGTAGGAAATTTCACGTTAGATTTCATAAATACAAGACAGTGACTTCGCTACGAATATACATATTTATATTATTAAGAACTTGGTGTTTACTCAGTGAAGTTGAACTTTTTAGGCGCGTTGAGAGTACAATTTCACATCATGGCAATACCGTCACGTCATGAAGTAGTGGATTTATATTGTTATACGCTCTTTTGTTTCTTATAACAGCTATCGAATTTACTCTAAAACCTACCTATCAACTATCAACAACTCGAAAAATTCTCGACTCAAAATACAAATTATTTCCTATTCAAGCCCATAGTAGGGGAAGCGAGGATGATTTCAGTCGCAGATGTTTTCTATGTTAATTCTATTGTTTTTTTGTTAATTTTTATGCTTCGTCTCATGGTCGATTTAGTCCGGCCGTTTGGTACAGGCTAAACGGTAATGTTAGACGGAAAGTGCGATCGCTTGATGGAATCGAATTTGCTTAAGTTTTCGTGAAGAAATTTGTCTATAATGTTAGAAGGGCGTTTAGCTTGATTAATTTTGTAAGTATGTTCTGTTTGAAATGTAGGTTATGTAGATTAAATGATTACATTATATTAAAATAACATAAATATTTAAATCTATACTGTAAAAAAACAATAATTAGGTATCAAATACAATAAGTACACAATTTGCCTTCACACGATTAAAATATCTACATTTTGAAATCTACGACTTTTAATCGATTTATTCATATTTTTATGTACAATTTGTATTAGATATCTAGTGAAAATATTGTAAAGCCAACTTCTATACCTAATATGACAAAAATACCCTTTACTAACATGCGTATAAAATTCCTACCTAAAGAATATTTAAAGAAATAAACAATCCCTGTATCAAAGGATTTTCCAGAATGTTCTTCGATTTTCTCGAAAAAATATTGTATCCATTCCTTAATATTTATACAAAAAACCTATAGATAATGATCCATATTTTACACCACCCTGCCACCCCCGAAATCCATTTCGCGTATTAACGTTCGAAAAACTGGAATAAATAAAAAACAAAAACAAAAGGGAATTTCGAAACATGATGTAATTTATAGGTATGGGAAATTTATTAAATACTACAGGGTATTTTATTTAACAACGTTGGTTATAATATCAGCTTTGGATAAGGACTTTATTTAGATCTCAGAGAAATCTTTCATCTATCTACGTGTCGAATTTCATCCAGATCAAATCAGCTGTTTGCTTTCTCTTGAATATCTAGAAAGTATAACCTTTTAAGTTTAAACTTTGACATTATTGATTCATGTCTAGATGTGTTATCAAACAAAACGAATATTATAAAAAATAATGTTTTGAAATTTCGGTAGAAAGCTTCACGAACCTTCTCAAAGCGCTTCTTTTTACTAGTGAATAGTATTTTTTTAAACTACCTACCATTTCTTGCAATATATTCGAAATTCCCTTAAAAATGTCAAAATCTCGTCGTCTCGGGACCGTCGCTTGACGCCGTTCAAGCCACGTTTGCTCAATTGGAACTCGCTTCGGCTAATTTTTAGACATTTTTAATTAGTACTGAAAATGCTGCGATTCGACTCAATATGTTGACGGTATATAGGACTAATATAAAATAGGTTTAGGTAAAGTTTTTTAGTTGAAAATAATATTGTAGATAGGTTTAACTTACGTAACGAATGCATGTTCATAATAATTCGTAGGCTGTTTTTTAATATAATAATGTCTCAATATAATATTATTTACGGCTACTACTACTACTGTTTATTGTATTTAAATTATTGTTACATTATTATGTTTTGATTTTGTGTTGTAAATTGTGTTTCTGTATATTATTTTATACTTTTATCTCGTGTGTATTATTGTGCTAGAATTTAATGTATTTCTTTCCGTTTTTGGTATTTTTCTGAAGATAATGCACAAGGTTTTCATCAGAACAACATTAGCATAAAAATACTGGTAGCCCTCATAACTTTGATACATCGATTCTCAAACTCATTCAAAAAATACGCGAAAAACTTATCCATGTCAAAATTTAAAGCATTCGAGAGAACACGACGCAAATTAATTCGCCGAAAAAATACATTTTCGGGACAAAAATTATTTGCCAAAATCGACGCGGCGGGCCCATGAGATTAGCAAAAGTTTTTCCGTCTGAAAAAATTCAGAATCAATCTGTTGATTAGTAGGATTTTATTTTTTTGGGGTGACATTTAAACATGGTTTAATCACCCTTCGGCGATTGCGTGGGGGTGGAATATTTAAAATTAATGACAGTTAAAATGCGTTCTCGAGGGATGCGACGGTCAATTTTTTTGAAGATTCCAAACAAGTTTTTTTCGAAGTAATTGCGCGTAGATGCTGTGATGTGACGCGAATTAAGTATCTACTGTATTGAGGGGCTAGTGATTCCTTCAATTTCTTCAAAACGGTTTGATGGATATCAGTATGGTTTATGCAATATTATTTACGAATAGATTTACGAATATAAGACTCATTCAATTTGAATATGTATGAAACGCATACAATGAAAGTTTACCAGTAGATACTTATATTTTTCTTAGCTTTTGCTCACTATAAATATTTTTATAACTATTGTAACGAGCTTTACAGTTACTCTCGGATCACATTTTGAACACGTATAGATAAATCAATATAAAATATACATATTTAATAAGTTTCTAAGCAGATGAGATTGTCCTCGGATACCGGCGACTGTAAAAATTAGATTTTACAAGTCGATTTCATTTTTCATTAATTCGTCTTCAGGGGTCATGAACGTGGATATGGGTACTAGAAGTGACATATATTTTTAGTTTTTATATGCGTTAATAATCGTATTCAGTCATTTGGGAGAATAGTTTTGTGAACTAAAGTTTGTGAAATGGAAAGTTGGGCGAACTCAACGAAAGTCGATTTTGTTAAGTTAGTTGATATAAAAAATAGAAATGATCTTCATAATATTGACCAACGTCTTGACGTTTGGGACTAGATAAAAAAGGAATAGATAGTAGAATTATGTCGCTAATAGAGCTACGTTATACATATTTCAAACTGTCCACACTGGCTGAAAAGTCTTCTCAATATTGAGCTAAATAATTGAGAAAAATATAATTGCGAAATTTACTATGGTTCTTAGTTACTCATGAAATCTTTTTTTCAGTTACCTATAAGACGTATCTTACCACCACCAAGCATCTCTATCTACGAGTAGCTATTTAGAAAAATTTCGATACATTATGTAGAAAAGTCTACGGGTACATACATAAAAAGTCTAGATATTTAAAGCCACATCTAGTGTCTCTATATCACTATAGTCGATACCAAGTTCCTATATAAAATTTCCCTACGGGCTAGAAGCGGGTATTTTTTCTTTTCAAACTCTATTTAACTCTGAACCGTAATTCGAGACGAGATGGCTGATTAATTATTGATGGCCTTTTCCGATTCGAAAGATTTGTCTTTGATGTTAATTTTTTTTAATCCTCATAATGAATGAATAATGAACGAAGTGTTTTGATGGTTCGCTGTTTGATTTCTGTTTTGACGCGAGTTTCCTTTTAATATTTGATAAGTATCTGTTTTTCGGTTTTCAAAAGAAATTTGGCGGAATATTTGATTGGGTTCTGGCTTATTGACATAGTCAATTGTGGTGGCAATTTGGAATAATGAATGCTTTATGAGCTACGTAATGAATTATTTTAGTATGTGTATTTCATATACTTTTTAATTATGTACAAATAGCAATAGATGGCTACTTTAATAAATAGGTAAGGCATGTCATTTCAATGTTCTTGTTTCGTCCGAAAGAGCACTGTTGTAAAACCGCGGGGCACAGCTAGTATTTAATATGAATAAATACAATCACGTATACGTCATCATGATGACACTCCAATTTATTACTAGAAAACGCATCCTGTAACAAAATCTAGAAAACTCGAAGACAATGGATCAGTGACCTAGATACGCGAAACCCAATATTGTATGCACAAAGGTGAACAATAGATATCAGCGGTGTGAGACCGATACAGCACTTGCTCAGTATTCAATAGATAACTTGGTGTACAGGGTGTTGTTTTTGTGATTATTAAACCAGGCAAATGCGTTTTGCCAGAATGCATAGAATATACAAAATAATATATTCGTAGTTTAACACCCGAATAAGAGCATGATTTTAGAATTATATTAATTTTATACACGTATGCTCGACTAATGTTCGTAGACTTACTGTTTTTCATATCATACGTACCTAGTAGTATTACCAAATACATGATATCTTGTTCAAACCCTAAAACTGTTAATTTAAAGAATAAATAACCGACTTTATTAACACGATACCTAACTAAATCAAATATAATAATACACAAGCAATTGATATTTTGCATTAAAACGTTTATGTAACTATAAATAGATTAAATAAGGAACTTCGTTCGGAAAAATCACCGATCTTAAATTCTAATAACTATAAGCTTTTAATTCCCTTATCAATATAAAATACCCCATCACCATCACTGTTTGCATACTCTTCCCAAAAATGCGTATTTATATATATTTTTTCAATAGTTTTCTCCAAAACATCCTGTATAAGCCCCTTGTCACGGTGTCACGCGACACGCGACTATTGTGAACGCCGCCTTGTGACCGCCGCGCATCGGTGGCTAACTATAAAACAAACAAGCTTTTATGTATAATAGATTTCCATTAGGAGCAAATGAGGATTCAATTCTTGTGTACAAACTATTATCTATCGCTAACCAGTATCTCTCTACCGTAAAATGAATAACACTTATTTAAATGAAAATGAAATCACACACAAATTACAATAAGCAAAATAAGAACCTAATCTCAAACTACTTATAGCTTTAAGTGAATCGCAATATTATGAAAAAAAAAATAAACCAGCCGAATATAGAACCTCCTCCTTTATTTGAAGTCGGTTAAAAATTGATACTACAGCACTAGTATCGATATAATACATTTACATACAAAAATGTAGCATTAACCCTGAAATATGTTAACGCATATTGTAAATTAAATATTTACAAAAGTACATCACTATCAGCTTCCTCCTTTATAAAAATCTGTAAAAAAAGCTATACACGTTCTTGTCAATTGCCAAAAACAAAGTCCATCGAGATCAAGCGACTGGACATGAATTGTTAAAAAGATAAATCCACTCGGACTTGTAAAAAATATGCCCTGGGTATTGGAAGATTGAAAGGGGCGAATCACTTAGCGTCTTCAATTTATGGGAAAATCTGCCCCGGGAGAGTTCCGTGGTCGGACTAACAATATTACGCTACTTATCCCGGCTCAGATTGATTGGCCCGGTTCGGCCATTTTTTAAATGGACAATTTCGGTTCTTGCAAGATGTAGATGTTAGATAGAGGGAGTTGGGCAATCTGGTCATAAATCAGAGCGTTTATTGGAGATATTATGTTTTGTTTATTTACATGGATATGGTATTGTTCTGAAACTTCAATCCTATTAGGTAGGATTGTGATATTAGAATATTATTGTAGACATGATTTCTAGAAGTAATTTGAGAATTTGATAAAGTAATTAACAATAATTTAAAATATTTCTTAAAACTTTTTCTCGTGATAACTAAGGCTTAATATTTTAATAAAATCGCAATCCAGTACTTATTGAGGTGTTCATATCGGCACTGACAAGAAGATCATTGTGCTTTTGTCAACATCATTTTAATTAAAACAATAATTCCAAAGAATATTTAATTAATCACACTACAAAGAAAAACAATCCAAGAGTATAATCCAGAAACAATTTATAAAGTGAATAAATCGTCTGTCTATAACCGTTGAGAGAAGGGGTCAAATAACGGGGAAATGCCCTCAAATTCCGTCAATAAATAAAAGTGGACTGAAGGAAAAAACCGACCACTAACAGACCAACTTCCGAAAAGATATTTATGGACAGAAGGGGTGTTTTATTGCATGTTACATTTTAACCCACTGTGCCCAGGGCTATCTGCGGGTGTTGTTACACCGAAGTGTAAGCTAGGGATGCAAAATTTAAATATTTTTACAAGATAAGTACTAGTTAGATATAGTGTTAACATTTGTGTAATTTTAGAAGGTAAAATATGAGGATGTGCTGGTATTTGTTATAAATAAAAACGACTTTGTGATTGTTGTTGTGCTAAAATAATGTGTTTAATTAAAAAAAAGCATTATTATGTGAATGAGATGGTGTTAGTAATAAATAAAACACGAATGAAATTTAATCGAAAACAATTTATTATTGCTATGTAGTACCTAGACAGGATTATTTTCAGCTATCTTAGGAAGTAGGACAATAGGCAAAAGTTTTTAATGGAATCCATTTAATGAAACTCTACATCTACATATCTACTTATAGTTATTTATCAGTGTCACAATTTTATAAACAAATGAAATAGGCAGCACTTGAAAATATATTATACTGTATACATATACAGTATACTCATATTCCCAAAACGGTGTAACACACGGCCAAGGATTCGGCGCTTAGGAAAAAAATAACTTTATTTTTATCTCTCTATTTATTCCTTATAGCCCTTGATAAGGTCATTCGCACTGATACAGCATAAGGTCTGAACAATCTCCATTTGACAGGTTATTCTCTGTTATGGCGTCTCTTTTTGATTTGTGTCGATATTAACATTTTTATTGTTCGCGATAAGTTGTTTTATGAAAGACTGTTTTGGATTTGCGCTGTTTATTGTATGTAATATACTATATGGGATTATATTAGTTCTGTTATTTGTGTGTTGTTTCTAGTTTAAGTGGTAAGAGTATCCGTTTGTTGGGTTATCTGTGCTCATAGAAAGAAGATAACAATTCTTTCTCTCTTTTATATCTTCTTATCATCACACACAAAATCACAATAGAATTCACTCCATTGCAAAGTTGAAAATCTTTATTTTAACAAAACGCTTTCATTATCACATTAGTAAGGATAAGGACAATATTAGCAGTCTAATCGTTCCAACAAGTATTAAGCCATATTTCAAAGAATTGCAAACCATCTTAAAAGCATTAACCATATTCCAAAGCATTGCAAACCTCAATATCCCTTTCGATAACAGAACTAACAAGATTGCAGAGTTTATCGGAACATACATCGTCCCAAGAGGTCTGCGGATACAAATAAAACTGTTGAAGTGGAAAGAGGGAAAGAATCGCCGTTTAACCCGCTCCAACCCTCGCATCCTTAACCCCCGTGGATAGTTATTGACTTCTTGTTATTGAGATTTGTTAGGTCTTGCCGTGTTTGTTTTTATTGCGTTTTATTGTTAGAATTTTTGTAAGGGATTGAGTTTACTTTTCAATATTATAGGAGACTTCTACAATTGGTGAAGGAAAGTTTCGTGATGACAGACAGACAGACATGTGATACCATCAGCCCGCATTTGGTCAGCGCGGTGTTTCACAGAAAATAGCATATCGTCGTAACTAAGGCCCCTTCAAAGATTTCCACCACGACCGGTCAAGATTATATCTGTCCTATAAGCGCTCTCAAAGGAGTAAAGTGAAAAAAGTATGCAATTTCAATACAATATTTGATTCCTTCAAATGCATTATGCTTAGAACTGAAATATCCAAGGGTCATTTAATATCTTTAGATAATACGTATATTTAAAGCGCTTGAAGGTGAAAGGATGGATACAAGCGAATTCAATTAATATATTGAGTAGGTATCCCATTATTTTAATAGTATGTTTGAATAGAGTCAATAAAGTAATCATACTTGACAACACAAACAAACAATACAAAGTTCATATGTGACTTTTTTTACACTACAATTTGACGGAATAAAATGTATTTCATCTCACTGGTTATCAAAAACTAATTTTAATATAATTATTTACCACATAATACGAATGCTTAAACATAACAAATAAAACGTCATCATCGTAAAGCACAAAATCACAGAAACAGTCAAGTATCTCCTTCATGCAGCATGACCGTCTCGAGAACAAAAGTAATTAGGGGGTATTGGGAAAAATGGAGCAGTTAAATATTCCTTCTGTTCCCCTCAATTTGCGACGTCACAGCTTGAATAGAATTAATTGTTGATTGATCGGACGATTAATTGCTCGGATCGGGTCTGGATGCTTCATTTCTTCTCCTTTCAACTTGATAATTTTATTCGATTCTTTGTGAGTTTTTGACGTGATTTGACTTTCAATTCAGAGATGTTCAATCATTCAATTAGGTTCTATTTTAAATTTTCTTATTATAAGTTAGTCAATCTTAGTTTTGTAAATCGTAGAATTCATCTGGAACGGATTGTTATCAAATTAAACCATGGTTTAAAATCGATATTGATAAAAAGGAAATATCACGGTAATGTGACCACATTAAATATATCTAACTTACACATTAAATAATAAAGTACGCTTCTGCAAATGAAACATGATTATAACAAATATGCATATAAAAATAATTAGTTGCAGTACAAGATTAATTACATAACTAAGAAAAAAACACATGAGAGTAAATTAATCTTACCTTATTTCAATAAAGTAAGATATAATATGAAACTAGCCTTACGTTACGTTATTACCTATACGTTATGTTATTTAAAGAAAATTCTAGATCATTTTTAGATACAAATTTCACGTAGAACAAAGCCAATTCCACGTAAACATAACAACGTTACCGGCACCAAACAAAAACTACATTTTAAACCCACATTACAAAAGGAAAGCAGTGCTTTTATAAAATTAAAAACGCAACTCAAGTAATGATATTAAAATTCAACACTCACACTGCAACTAAACATAATATTTGTTTTAAGGTAAGGCGAATCGTACACGAGCGTTTGACGATGTGAGTTATGTAAGAATCTAACCGCTTGTACATAATAAATCAATAAAAGAATTTAGCCTTTCTTGCTCGGTAAAAATGTCATTATCTAATGGAAATAACACTTAGAAACCGGTGAAGTACTTTTTGATTTATATTAAAAACAAACAAAAATATAACCTTTTTCTTTTTAGGTATAATAACCTGCTGGAATATTCACAACTTTAATTATATACAAGAAGTTTTTTAATTATTTCACATATCTACATGATAAAATGTATGGCGTAATTTTATTTTAATAATTTAAAGGATCATAAACTATTAATATCATAAAGTTAAAACAAACACACTACGATAAATTCAGTATTATATTTATTTCAGCGTGATTTAATAGCGTAAAGCTTCAACTCTTTCGCTCACAACCCGCCTAACCCAAGGCACACTCATAAACTTATTAAAATATTTCTCCCTATATTTAATTAGCGTTGTTCCATTTGTCCCCCATCTCCTCTGACCAGGTGCAAAGTAAAGTATAGATTTTATTTTTATCCTTTATTTATACGGATTTTCATTAATTGTAAACCCCTTTTTTCTGTTTCTTAATTGATGGAAAGACATTAATTTCGCAGTCATTCTTTCTTTCTGTGTGCTTTTTAGTGTTAATTGAAGATTTTAAAATGTTTGGAATGTATAAATGTTATTTGTTAGGAAATTGCTGGATTCCTAATAAATAATTATGCTAATTGCTACCTGTCTTACTTGCAATACAAAATCACAAACTATCGAGTGAAAGACATAATAATATTCTATGTAAGAGTTTTCAGTCATTTGTGACTACTATTTATGTGTGTATCTATTTGATTAATTATATCGACTAACTAATTAAGCATTACAACGAAATTAACAAAAAAAAAATATTAACAATATGTATTATAATGCATTTGTAACAAGCCTAACTGTATAAATTTAATATATTATTATTCTTTTTATCCTATAAAAAGACACTAGGTTTCTGCTCGCGACTTCATCCGCCTTTTCAAAGAAAATCCCGCATAGTTCCTGTTCCTGTGTGATTTCCGGGATAAAAAGTATATTGTCTTATTCTGGGTCTTAAACTACATGCCATATTTCATTGTAATCGGTTCAGTAGTATTTGCGTGAAAGAGTAACAAACATCCATCCATCCTCACAAAATTTCGCATTTATAATATTAGAAGGGTAATAATCTAACAAAAGAAATGAATTATAATAACAAAATATAAAAACATTTGTTTCAGAATTTCCAGCGAAAAAACTGTAACAAATAAAAAATATTTTAAATGCACCACTTTATCTCAATCCTTATGTAATTTTCAAAGGTTCCCGAAATAATTAAGAAAGAATTCTGTGCATTAGCGACACGGTGTAATCCTTTTTTAATTAAAATTTTAACGTGTGCCTTTATAGCATAAAACGGGGACGCGTTGTGCGGGACAGTTATTTAAATTATATTAATGAAATAATATAGTATTTTTTGTTTAAATTGCAGGTAAGTAGATACATCAAAATCAAATCTTTGAACATTTGAATAAAATCAAGGTTATGACGTGTTAAGCTACACGAAAGCCTTTTTAACGGTGTTTGTTTTGTTGAATTTGTCTCCGCTTTTATTAGAATTTTACTACCTAACTGTTAAATACTTGATAAACGTTCTCTGCTGATAGTAGATTCTTAAAATAGAGAGCCAATAGCCTGTCTTTATCATCATTCTACTTTTCCTATCTATCCAGGAAAAGCCATACGCGTATCACGTAAACTTACGGTATCTTTGAAAGTTGAACATACAAATTATCATTTTTAATTTCCCCAAAAGGTTGAACATACTGCCTAAACTCATAAGTTCTATCTAGATTCCACAACAAACTGCCTGATAAATAAACATCTTAATTCTACACCCTAACGTCGTTACTTCGAAACTAAGCTACTATACTTTCCTTACTTTGTCTATTAAAAGATAGACAAAGTAAGGAAACTCGTGCAAAAGATTAAAAACGTATCAAAGATTGCGCAGCGTCAGATTGGAGTCACAAATGGATGGGCTTAAAATTTAAAATTATAATGGGATTGTATCCGGTGACACAAATGTGTGGAGTTTGTTACTAACGACTTTTGCGCTGAGATGCTTTACGGGAGAACAGAGGTGGTGTGGGGCCGCTGTGGAATTTTTTAACGTAAATTTAATTGTATCGAAAATAAATTCTAAGTGTGATACGCTATATGGAAATGTTACTACACTTAAGCTGTAGTTTGGAAATCAATGTGAGCAGTGGGAATAATATTATGAGTCTCGAAACTTACAATTTTTAGTAATCTGTTACGTATAGATCAAGATAATGGATAAAAGTCAAAGTCATTTATTAAGTTAATAATAACGTTGAATGATATTTGACTGACGATAAGATTTCATTATTTCTATAATATTAGGAATATTATACATACATATACATTTACTTTCCAATTGGACATAGGAATATGGAATACATTTACTTTCCACTTGGATCCATCAGCCATCTTCTATCAGCCTTGATGTGTTGCTTACATACACAAAATACACAAACTATAACTAAAGCGTAACCATCCGTTGCTCTTTAACTTCACCATTACCCCCACAAAAAAAGTGCACCAACATCGACTCCACACCATTCCCTGTCTCATAGTTTCACCTGCCATCTCGCGGCAACTAATTGTGAGTGCACATAAAGTATGGCGACTAAGGTGGCCTTAGCGATTGCATCACAGCGTATAACCGCCCTAATGTGTCTCGTTCGTATTTGGCTACTGAATTTCATATTTAATGGGTTTTAAACGCGATTTATTTAGATTACTAGATTTCCGCCCGCGGCTTCGCCCGCGTTTGCAAAGGAAAACCCGCATAGTTCCCGTTCCCGTGGGATTTCCGGGATAAAAACTATCCTATGTGTTAATCCGTGTTGTGTTACCCTCTATATGTGTGCTAAATTTCATTGTAATCGGTTCAGTAGTTTTTACGTGAAAGAGTAACAAACATCCATACAAACTTTCGCCTTTATAATATATATTAGATTTAGTTTTTAAACGAGAGAGCGTAACGGGCAATCAGTGTTGTTACATGTTTTTAAGATGATACCAATCAGTTTGTGAGTCTTGTATTTCTTTATGTTATACATACCTACTCGTGAAAATCAAAATCAGGAAAAATTTATTCAACTATATCGAGTGTGGTAGTTTAAACCAAGACGGGAGTTTATAAAATCAGTTAAAAAATTTGGAAAATCCAAAAGTGCACGACTCATAATGCTCATTTAATTATGAAATATAAAAAAAATATATATATATATATATATAGATATACAGTCTTGTAGTTTTCGTTTTTTATTAATTGCAATTAAACGACACTGAATTAATTAATCATTCGCATTCAGTGACCTACAATCGTCAATTAGAATATTTAAAAAAAAAAATTAACTCAAATGATGGATTTTTTCACAAGTTATAGTGTTTTCAGGTTTCACACATGACGGACAGGAAAATTTTTTGACCTATTTCGGTGTTTTTTTCCAATTCTATTGAAGTAAATCAATTTTTAAAAAGTATGGGATTAATCTCCATTAAATTATCTCGACAATAGTATGCAAAATATCTTGATTCCGTGAACTAACAAGGCTATAATAATAAGAATAGCTGCAAAAATGAGGCGAAAAAAATTTTTCGATCGTAAAGCACTCTCTGATGCTTCGCATCATGGTCGTGCAATAAAAAGGTATGTACTTCTGTAGGTAATATACTACCGTTAAAACAAGAAAATACTTCTGTTATTTATTACTAGCGGTCCGCCCCGGCTTCGCCCGTGGTACATATTTCGCAATAAAAGGTAGCCTATGTTCTTTCTCAGGGTCTAAAGATTATCTGTGCCAAATTTCATCAAAATCGGTCCAGTACCTAGTTTATGCGTGAAAACCTTATATATACATACATACAAACCTTTCCTCTTTATAATATTAGTATAGATAACAGTCATAAGACGGGGTTTAAAGACTTCAATAATTACAATTAAATTTTTATGTGGGGAATAGGCAGATTACTCTGTGTTCAACAGAATACCTTGTTAACTTTTACATGACTTTACACAGATCTTTAACTACGTCTTTTGTCATTTAGTTGTTTAGATTGTTAATTAAAAACCAATAAATTATTAAACAATAGAAAAGGTATCTAATTACGAACGTGCACTAACATCAATGCATATAAATCCAAACTTAAACAATGCAACAAGTTTGAAGCTTAATAAAATACCTAGCTTTTGTACAAATTAGGCTTATATGATTTTAAGCACATGAAAGTTTAGAATATTATCCAAATTAAATAAGAAACTACACAAGAATTGAATAACGATTATACACCATAAAAACCAATAAACGCTAAAAACTGTTTTAATAAATACTAAGAAAATTATCTATTACAAATGAAAGACATATTTATTATTAAACCAGTAATACCAATACGATTGTAACTCAAGTTGCCATCAAGTTGTTTCGTTAAAACAAATTACTATTAGCGCTTTAAATCAGTACAGAATAACAGGGAATTCAGTACGATTTTTCTACCACTAAGCTTTTATAACACCATAAACGTTTCAAACAATGTCGACATGATACGACAAAGCAGGCAACTTCCAATCAAGATCGACTCTTCTTCTCTTTATAATTTTCCAAACATTTAAAATTATCTTATAAAATGCAGAAACGTTTTCCAATGGCAAATTGCGTACTAAAATGATGATATTATATTCGCCTGATCCCATTACTAGAACAAAAGTAGCATGAGTTGTGAGCGCCGCATCGCTCCATTAGTGATTATTGTCCAACTTGTGCTAAGTGGACGTTACCGAAGATATAGAGAACTGGAAGAGACGTAAATATAATCAGTACATAGGATAGAACAAAGTAGTTCCGGTTGTCTATCTGTGCCTGTGTATGTTTAGATCTTTTATACTGTGAAACGGATTAGATATTATAATATTAAATTTGATAGAGTGATTCTCGAGGAATGGTTTAGTATACATTTTGATAAGTTTTTAGTATGGCAGGCGAAATTCTAGTAATATACTAGTATAGTTAAATAAAATAGCCGACACTTACTTACATCTTAATATAACATGAACGGCGAAGATACGTTTCAAAAATAAGGTACAATTTTAACGCACGAGTCTTGCATAACGTTTCAAGAAACTGAACATAACATATTACGCTACTGCGTTTGTTATTGATTATGCGAATAACTCATCTAATTAGCCACATCCAGCACTCTACATCCACAAAACTGGACTCTATGACTGCCAAATACTTTGTACTTATTTACGCCAGTCATAATTTATTGCGCAAATATCGACTCTGCGACCCTCAGGCTGGCCAAGAGCGTATTAGTTTGGCAAGCGAATCCGGTAGTTTTATTTCTTTGCCATTTAAACTTTGCGATTTACTGCTCGTAAAAGTTTGATTTCGAAGCAATTTATCGTTAGTTTTAAATGCTATTTAATAAGATTTTTTTTTCATTTTTATATTATGTTAGGTTGAATACTGACTGTTACAGTAGTTAATGTTGGAATCAAAAGTTAAAACTGAAAACCGAACCGATGGTAATATATAGGTATAATAATAAAACAAATATAACTTGTTTCAGAATTCTGAAAACCTCTTAAGTATAAAGTATCTACATTGATTAGTGAGTAGCTACTCCAAAGGAAAACAAAATAGGTACTAAAATGTTTTTCAGATACTTATAACTTGATTTTTATCTTGAGTTATTCTAAATTCACCATATTAAAGAATCAATAAAATTAGTAACAGTTAGATCACAATTTATATCTGCCTACGAACGCATCACAAAATAAATGATGTCAATTGAAAACTAAAAATATACATAAAACTTAAAAGCAATACAACCAATATATAAACTAATAGTGTATGTATATCCGTTGCAGTAAATATCCGGTCACCGTGTGTCGATTACCCGGATGACCGGCTCGAACGCGTCCGGTCAAACGGATAATTGTATATAGTGACTATTGAGTTGTTGTTCAGTGGTTAAAGTCTGACTTAGAATAAGTCGTGGGTTCTGTAAATAATGTATTTTAATTATAGTACGTAAAAAGTGGAAAAAATAGCAGATGATGGTGATGAGGTTAAGTTAATGAGTTACTATTTAATAACACATTTTATTATAATACATTTTATGCTAGGTACTGCTGGCACATTTAAAACATTTTTGTTTATCAATAGTGAGCTTTAAAAAACGAAAAATATTTGTAGTTCGCTCTATATTTAATTGAGGTGGTTTATGTTTTGAATGCAAATCTGTAAATACCTGGATATTGGTTCTTAATATTTTCAGTCAAGCAAGCCGAATCCATACTAATATTATAAATGCGAAAGTAACTCTGTCTCTCTGTCTGTTACTCAATCACGCCTTAACTACTGAACCAATTTGCATGAAATTTGGTATAGAGATATTTTGATACCCGAGAAAGGACATAGGCTAATTTTTACCCCGGGACATAGGATAGGTTTTATCCCGGAAATCCCACGGGAACGGGAGATATGTGGGTTTTTCTTTGACTGCGCGGACGATGCCGCGGGTGGAAAGCTAGTATATTATAATTGAATGTTTATCTGTCTATGACAGAAATTTATCTCTTTGAATTAAATACTTTTTCATTGACCAGTGAATCAATTACAATTTTCCTTTAAAACTGTACCAATTTATCAAATCAATTGAAATTTTATTAATAGTTAAAAATAAAACGATTCTATAAAATATTATGTAAAACAAAACAAAGCGATCATCCACCCATTTGACCGTGTGATTCGCTAGCAATTACATCCGGGTATGCCCGGGCTATTCATCCGGAATCCGGACATATGGCGCTCCGGTAGTTATCTTATACAATTTGTGTTATTGAATTTTATTTCCAATTGCGTGTATGAATCGAGCGTATATTTTACTTTTTTATAATTGTAGAGTTTAACACAAATAAGTTTTTCTTACCAAATTTGGTAGGATAATACCTTATCTGCTTATTATTATCAACAATGGTAAATAATAGTATTTTCTTCCATTGTCAATCATCATAGTGATATATCACACAATTTCGATAAATCTGTGTTGTGATATAAAGCAAATTGTATTATCAGAAATAGGTTAAATTTGCATGTACCTCCGCTACCTCTGCCTTTGGAAAGACGGAACAAAACATGGAACTACAAAGCTGTGTCATTCTCAAGTATGTACACCAATTGTTTTTTTCAGTTTTTACTCCCTGTTATTTCAAGCGAAAACGGGGCGAAATGCTAGTTAAAAATAGGAACAAAGATACAAAAGTATAAAATAAGAAAACTATCAATCGTGTCTATCCATTCGACCTGTATCTTGTACGGTTCTGACCCGGTTATCCGGGCTAAAACCTTCGTCGTAGAGCATACTATACATATCTAAGATTAAAAGTATAAAGTTAATAATAATATTTAAATTTTAATGAATTTGTTATTATACGTTTTAAATCCAACCACACCTTTGGTTCAGTTAAAATTAACTTTAATGTAGAGACTTAAAAGTCACGACCTGGCAGAACAAAGATATAAGCAGTAACCGCGTTTGATTTTCATACATTCAACATTAAATAATATAGAGCATATTGCATCTTAACTGTCGTCCTTAACAGATAATCCTAGCTAGAAATGTAGATGCAGGTTAATTTGTGTGCTCAATATTAATTTTTCTTATATAATATACCTACTATTGATTATTTTTACGATATTTTAAAGGACAACATCGCGACCACTCTAGCCGATACCGTTCGTCCTAAGTCCGTCCGACGTCCGACCATTTATCACCGCCGATTACCAACCCTTACCCGGGCGCGTGTCACTTCGCTGGATTTGTACAAGAAAAATGGACATTAATTGGACATACTGGATGATAACGGGTGTCATTGTACATCTGAATATCGTAGACGCCCCTAAAAAAGTATCTAAATATCACACCGTATCGTAGAAATAGCCGCTCGTTTCCCTCAAAAAAAAGATCTAAATATTGCCGCTTTGTCTGGGTAAAGCTGGGTTAAAAACTAAATAAGATATAGCTCATATTACGTAATATTAATGTAGCTTTATGATAGTGAAAGCTTTTTCAAATCAGTCCAGTTGTTTTGGATCCTATTCATTTTAAACTAACAAAAGTATGAACATGTTTTTGTTCTTTATAATATTAGTAGCTAAAGAATAGAATAAGGAGAAGATCAGCATAGCTGAAAATACTCTAACATTCAGCTGTCTTTCTTTTTTGAATATAAAAAATGTAATAGTTACATTACAAAAACATATCTCAATGATAAACGTAACGAAAATAACAAAAAAAGTAACAATTTTTCCGTTTTACTTCCTCTGTACGAACCCCTAAGGAAGGTACTTACCTTCCATAAGAACATTCCAAAAGATCCACTCACTATCTACATTTATTTCAAAGCCAGTCATCCCTGACATGTCATTTATATATCAAATGTTGCACGAACGGACGGTAATACAAAGTAATGTGTTTATAACGATACAGCAACATTGGCGTCTTCGATAATATGTTATTGTCAACCCTACATGCAAATATGGGGTCCATTCGACCCTTATAGGTTATTTATGATACTTTAATGTCGTGCTTGACGATTCGAAATTAGAAATGTTTTATCAAATATGGTTGGATTGTTTTTGTTGGATGTTACATATACTATAATATAGTATATACTGATGATGAAATATAATTATTAGTATTTTTAGTTTATATAATTAACGTGGAATTTGTATGGATATAGCTGGCATAATAGAGTCAAAATGGCTCAATGTACATAAGTGAATTTGATTAATATTATTAAGTTTACTTTAAGAATAAAAAGTCAGATTATTTAGAACGTTAATTATATGTTGAATAAAATTTATCACTGAAAGTAACGATGAGAATTGATTGACATACAATTAAGGGCCGATTTTTCAATGCTTGGTTAAAACTTATCCGTCCAATAAAGTATTAGGTACACGATAATATTAAAATGTCACGTAAACTGTCAAATACGGGCAATTAGAATACGTTTTTAAAATGGTAGTTTTATACATTATTCGACGAATATGTTTTAACCAAGAATTGAAAAATCAGCCCTAAGTTGTAAGTATTATACACCCAATTTGTATAATACGCGGATACTTATAAAACATCTCGTCAACAACAATATATCAAAACGAGTCAATATTACCAAATGTATAGCAAAAACAAAACGCATATTTACATACAACCCCACTAGTGGATTCGCAAAATTGTCAATGACAAATAGTTCCCAACCCGGCTTGGCATTTTGACAATAAATAAGACATATCAAGGCATGGGGCCTCTTACACCCCGCGGATTTGGTTGTAACAAATGACGCGCGATGGACGCACGAAGGGTTAGACTTTGGAGGATTAGAGATTTTGATTGATTGCGCTGTAACGTTATCACTATGGGTTTTGGATAGTTTTTGTTTGTGTGAAGGAATTAAGCATGTTTAATTATTATGTAAGTAGGTTATTTTTAAAACGGCTAGATAAATTTTATATTCTCTGAAAATGTTTGTAAATCGCAAAAAAGTGCCAGGTTTTATGGCCAAGCAATCAGAAAGCTTTCATCAATATATTATTACTTATAGAAGGTAAGATGTTGTAGCACCGTAGCTAGTTCGTAGCACCATACGTTACGATTTCCGTAGCACCTCAAAATTATCGTCAATATCAATGCTGAATAGGTACAAAAATATTAATACGATTTAACAAATAGCCAAGAACATCAATTGTTTATTAATTAGCTTTTTTAATAATGCCTTCATTTGTTTGCATCTTATTTAGTCCGGAGCAACGAATGTGTATGCAAAAAATGTATGAAGGACAGTAACTACTTAAATAGTATTACAAAAGGCTTAACATATCGAAGTCGATAAGATGGATGACAGGACACAACAACACTTCAGCTAGCTTTTCTTACAGTAATAAAACCCGTTCGGAACGCGGGTTGGTTGAAGACGCAGGTTCGAATCCCGCCTCGTGATCGATTTTTTTCTATTCTTTAAATAATTATACATCTTTTATTATATAGGTATTTTATACATCAGTCTAGTACTTTAGAAGCCCAGCCCATTTTCATTCCCGTGAAATCGAGCAGCGACGATCGAGAGTGCGATTTCCTTCTCTATTATTCACACACGTTAATACGAGCTGACTTATTGACCCCATCCCTCATCCCTTCATGTGAATGTTTCCGTTTTATACGTGTGAATCGATTATTGCTTGAGAATAAAATATACGAGTGATTTTTAAGAATTCTGAAAAGAAAGGTGTTTCATTATTTTTTAAGTATATTCAATGATTTCTCCATTCATTTTTTCAAAATTTCAACACATAGATGAAAAAATAGTTTAGACACGCACTTCTTAATAAGGTCTTAGGCTAAGTTTTCTAAATTGCATTTATGTATGAAAGCAGAAAATCTAAAAGTGAAATAGGGCAATAAATTATTATATATAATTTTTATCTATTTACATTTGTTGATATGAAATTTTGAAGCTGGGATAAAAGTTAAAACATTGCCTATATATACTATTCGAGAATAGAAGCTCTACATTAGGTTTCTACTTTTGAAAGACGTTTTCAAAATCTGTAATGTAGTACTTATAGCCATTATAAACACTCGAAAAGCCTAATTTTGTCCATTTTAAAATATTGACGTTAGTTATAAATCCCTATAATAATATTTCTTATACCTACAAAACAAAATTACGTATGTACACACATGTACATGAATATATGAAACACATATTATTACGAAACAATAATGTGTGACAACAAAGATTTGAAATATCGAATTCTGTCCCGACCGGACCCATCAGATTGTCATCTGTTAATGACGTGGGGACCGTCCCTTAGTGGGGCATGGGACATTGACCGAGTTTTCTTTAAAAGGGTTCTGATAAGGAAAGTTATGAATTTGGGAAGTTATTGACTTTAGGTTGTAGTAGCAATTGTAAATCTTGTCTTATTCTTTATGTCATGCAAAATGGAAATGAGTAATTGCGTATTTTGAGCATGACAGCAAATAAATGTATAATATTGATAAATAATTAAATCGAAGAATTGTTAAAGTTCAATATTGAGATTTATTGATGTGTAAATCTTAATAAATTTTAAAACCATAACTAAATGTAGCTGCTATCTAACAATAACACGAAAAAGCTCAAAACATTTAAACATAATATGCAAACTCTATCTCTATTTTTCATGTAACATATATTACATAAAAAATGTAATATTTATTTAATAAAATACCACTAAATTCGTCACAACACTCAATTTTGTAATAAATTCAATGTCAAAGGAATGTCCGACATTTTCAATCGTGTCGTAACCATGTCGCCCCCGTATCGTCCCGTGTCGTCCCCGTGTCCCCTACAAAATTGGGGAGGGTCATCTGTTCCAAGATATTTACAAGATTGACATGAATACATTATTGTATTGTTCATTTCGAACATTTTGGGGTTTTCTTTGTATGTTTGTCAATCAAAAACTTCGCAAATTGAATGCTTGTTGTGATGTTATTGTAAATGTTTAAGTTGTTTTTGAGTTGGATAAATATTATTTGAAAAAAATTTAAGTATTTAAGGAATGTATATTGTATAGTATAGTGTAGATATATAATAAATATTTAATGTGTAGGTACTGTGTGTAATACATTCATGAGAATTTTTAAATCTATTGATAAACTACTGTACAAATTTTAATTATGTTTTCCGTTTTTGCTAGTGTCTTTACTCTATTTAACACGTTTTTATTAGCTTCATTTATCATTTAATTGCAAAATTTTACATTTATTAGTTTATTTATAAAATATTATGATTAAAGTTTAACATTCATTTGTTAAAAGCATGTACCTACCAACATACACCATGTTTTATTTTAGTACCAATTACATATTAAAGTGAGGATACGGAAACTATCGACATCGATGTTTTGCGGTCGACGGTAGCGTTAACTTTGCATTATTAATGATTCATTTAGTTCACACTAACCAGGCGGCTCTCTCGAACCCTTTGGTTTTGGCTAGTGATGGGATCATATCGATAACTTTGAATGTTAAATGGACATTGAAATATGTATGCGATAAATTATCGTATATGAACTCACATGGTATCAAGTATTATATACATCAAGAGGGCATAAAAATATTAATGAAACGAAGAATAAAAAAGATTGTGAAACTGTTTTTTTAGATTTTTTTTATTGATAGAAAAAAATATGATTAGTGGTCCCATTCGTTTATCACTTAAAAATTGACACGAATATTCTGTGTAAGACAAAACCAACCACGAAGGAGAGAATAAAGTTTTTTTCAATCATGATTATATTTTTACTAATTAGCTGACTCGTAGAAGTCCTTGTTGTTTGTCCAATAGTATTGTTATTTCAAAAATTAAAACATTTATTAATCACAAAAAATAGATTCTACGCATGATACAGAGGAACAAATTAGTTTACACAAGTATACTACTCATACCTAAGTAAAAAAACAATATTAATATCCGAATATCCAATTATATCGACACTTTCACATCACTATCATTGTTTAGAGAGTGCAATCGGCGATCTGATTAATAGTGCTCGCTTGAAATGTTTAATCTTGCCGTGATTCCCCTCGTCTCGGTTACACTAACACTACATTATGCATCAAGCATCGATTGTGTTGCGAACATCACTAGTTTGTTGTTCCTTATTTGTTGAACAGAATTGTCAATGTTACTAATAAACGACTGTATCTTTTGATTGCGTTTACTTATACGTTTGATTTTTTTCACAGCTTCAAGGGACCGTAGACTTGAGTATTCAATATAAATTTCAGCTTGATACCTCCACGGGTTCCTAAAAAAAAGCGTCTTGAAAGACAGACAGACAACAAAGTGATTCTATAAGGGTTCCGTTTTTTCATTTTGAGGTTCGGAACCCTAAAACAGCGTAAATAAGGGCTTAAAAATATGACTTACTAACAAAATAACAAACGAAGTGAATCGTAAGAAAGACAAACGCAAATTTGGTGTAAGTGTGAAATCAAGTGTATAATTAGGACAAATATTGGGCCAAGGCTTCGAACAAAGAAAACAGTGGTAGGGGCGTCTTACAGCGGCGGGGCGGTAAAATGCTGCTGCTGATAGATTTGGATATTAGGAAAAAGTAAAGATCAATGATAATACATAATATTATTAATATATGTGACCAAAGTGGTTTTTTATAATATTAATAATTATTTATAATATTGTATATTACTAGAAATTCAACAGTCTTTCGACAACACGTAGAGTGGTGAAACACACATTCAAAGAAACGTTTATTTTTATTTTTGATACGTTTATCTATGTATGCAAACTACGAGTTTTATCGAAACTCTATGTTAAGTTTTTCTTAACTTTATGACGCTTTGTGTGTGAGAAAATTTACAATTAAAAAGTAATGAGATCACTTGAAGTCGGAGTAGACTACAACTACGGAAATTATGCATTCATTTAAAAAAAATCCACTTATTACCTACTCAATTATTAATTCAAAAGATATCAAGCGGCATTTTACCGCTCTCAAACAATATGATCCCCAAATCCCCATGTTTGCCTTCCGATCTTACAAGAGGAACGTGTTTTACAGATTTTCGATGTTTTCAGCGATCGCTTAGGGTTTCGTGTTTGTTCTGATTGTTTGAGAATTTCCAGATTTTCCAGCAGAGTTGATTAATTAGCTATAATTGTCTATCTATTTAATGGATCTTTCTGGAATTAATGAATTATGTATTCGTATTTATATAAGTTTGTTTTGTTAATACATAGTACGTTATAAGTCGAGTTTGACTATAGATTTCAGTTTTTTAAAGTTTATTTAACGTACTTTTATTAATATTTTTCATATATGTATTAGGTATGTATAATAATCATGTAGTTTGTCTTTATTCATGTCATATCATTAGCGAAGATTTCTTTCCACGAATTTGTTATGAAATATATTCAAATAATAATAAATTTTCACGATCTAAATCTCAAAACCAGCTCTACCGCTGAGTAATATCCAAATACTGATATATTGCAAAAAATCTAATACACCCGTCCGTTTGTCACAAAATTTCAATATCGTACCTTCAGAAGCACTCCGAACAAAATATTTGAATATTATGATTTATGACTACTTTACCGACTAACCAATTTATCTAGACCTCAACCTCAAAACTATCATCTAAGAATGAGAGATCAAAATATTTTGGATAGTATAGCGTAGTGGATAAAATCGACCAGTATAAGTTCAGCCATAAGTCCCAAGATATAGTTTGTAAGGAGGGGTCATGTTATCTTGGTCATTTCCCCTAAAGGTGCATGCCAAATAGTGGGACGTCATTTTTGTTGCAATAAATCTCTGAGTTAATATGATACAGTCAATAGGATTTGGGGATGTATGTGTACGTCAGTTTTT
>CAJQZM010006726.1:0-11872 GCA_907164665.1 Colias nastes | reverse complement strand
CGTACGTCAGTCGCGCTTGTCATATGTATGGAAATACGCGTGCGTATAGTCGGTCTAGCTATGAACGGTTTTATGAATTTCCATACATATGACAAGCGCGACTGACGTACGCACTGATGGTCGGTGAAGCTCTGCAACCGGCCTAAACAAACTTATTCTTCTACCTGTTTGCTGTGTGGTGGGAAAGCTCGGTCAAACGTGAACTTCTTAGTGTGAGCGCTCTGGTTCGACTGACGGACGGTCACTTCACGGCCATTTATCACATCCACAACTCCGAGTGACCTGATGTCTTTCTCTCGCTGGTTTAGCGGTCTGGAATTAAGAGAAGGGAGACTGAAATGTTTGCTTTTTACAATGGTTAAGAAGGTCCTAATGACAATGAAAATAAAATGAGGATCTAAACATATATAAATTAAACTCAAAGTATTTAGGTAAATAAATATAACCAAATCGGTCCTAAGCGTAATATAATTAAAGCTGGTAATTTAGTAATTTTTGTTCTGTATTGTTGTAACAAGTCGGAATTCACTGAAGTCCAAACATATTTCAACGGTTATTGTTGTCTATGGAGTTTCTTGCCGGTTCTTCTCCGTAGATACTGCTTTCCGAATCGTTGGTTAATGTTAAAAATATGTAATGATGTTTCAAAAGTGCTTCTAGAAGAAATCTAATTGAATGAATAAATGTTTGAGTATGAGTTGAAAGCTAGAGGCAAGACTATATTGCTCTTAATAAAGTTTATTCTATGTGCAATACTTTGTTTTATCTATTATGTTCGAATTTCTGATTTCCCGAATCAACCCCAATCCCATTTAATTTGGATAATCAGCGTTCTAGTTACTGTATTAAAAGAAAAACATTTTTGTCTTATTTAAAATAAAATCACCATGTAGAATATATGCTTAATGTGCCTGAGCCTCCTATACATACACTATCTAAATAAAAATAAACAATAAAATAAAGTAGATATCAATTAAAAATATGCCACCTTAAAGCTAGGTTTTTGATTCATAAATAACATGTTTTATTGAAATAAATAAAAACCATTAAAATTTTATTAATATTTATATATATATAGCCTTTAGAAACTATGGTTATAAGCAGATAGAAGTTTTAAACTAAGCTTTTTAATATTATTAATTACCGAGTGAGTGGGTTTAATTTCTTTTAAAAACAATGATGTAAGTAATCATTTAAATGAAATTAATCGTCTTAAACATGAAATTAATTTCGATACTAGTTAACAAAGGTTCCTTAGACAAATATTAAAATCAAGGGTGCTATGATTCATGGAAATGATATTTTATGAAAATATTTGTACCCAATTAGGGTACTATACAATTATGATATTAATTTATACCTTACACACTGCGAAGTGTCACAGAATTTCTTCGGTCTAAAAACAAATACCTATCTTATATTAGGATTGTGTTAGAAAATAAAATTGAATTGCTCTTTACCTCAATCTAACGAACACTTGGATGTTTTGGTTTTTGTCTTTTCTGCTTCCCTTTTCTGACGCCATCTCGACACAATACGTATAAAACACTTGGTCACGTTTATTATCAATAAAAGTTATACAAAGTTATTAAAAACACTATACCACTCTTTATAAATTGAAAATACTCGTCACACAAATAGGGAGTCGTCGTTACTAAAAATATTCGTTGGAACCAAATTCAAATTTGGACAATGTCGTCGCGTCAAGCGTCAATTCAGTGTTGCCATTTCAGATATCCTTTATCATTTCAAATAATACTAAAAATACAACATAAGTCAAACCATTTTAAATTAACTTAAATAATATACGTAGCTACATAAGTTTATTCAAAAACATAATATAATTAATTAAATTTATTATAGTAAAAATTTATTATAATAGTGTCAAGTATATAACATAGATGGCGCTGTATAAAATCTTGACATTAATTTCATTAATAGATCCTAGATGGCGCTGTTTTCAAAAATAAACATCAAATCGCTTACATTATTAATAATTATCTTTTCAAATAGCTTCCTAATTCCCACTAATTCCTGTGATCCTGTCATAGTATTATAATATTATCTGTGATGTCGACTTCATCATCATTATTTTTGTTCCTATTTCTATTTTCGAAATAAGAGTGATTAATAATAACTATGTTGGATTCTAAGGTTGGATTATAATATTTTTAGGATTAAATAAAGGAAAAATGTTGTTACACTTTTTCTTTGTTTCAAACAAATCATGAAAGTAGTTCGGCTTTTCATTTTGTAGCAGCGGCCTGCATCATCTTCCAGCACCTTCTGTACCAGTGTTCCCTATTAGTTCTAAGGACAATGGGTCTATCACTGCCTCTTCAATATTATAACTAGACAATGGCTCTATTCTATCACTGCCTCTTCAATATAGTCCGTTGGGCTATCGATTTTTTGAAGTGAAACTTTAGGTTCGTTTAGAGTAAAATTTCAAGGTAACGTCATGGCAATACCGTCACGTCATGGAGTAAGGCGACGATTTTGTTATCTTTGAATTTTGTAAAAGAAGTTTTACTTCTGACACGTGTGCTCGGCACACACGCTCTACGTATGCACAAAAGTTTCCGAAAATATTTAAGTAATCTTTTTCAATGAAACTTTTATTGAAGAAACAGCAATTTTCCAAATTCATAATAATTATTAATAGGTGGTTATTAACAAGTGCATATTTATCGTGTTCTCTGGGAAAGAGTGAACTTATTTTCTTTAAAAACTAAGTTAATGTGTAGAAAAACTTCTTTCATAAATTTAATTTGGTTCGGAGTGACTAATTAGAGGACTTCTTCCTATCTAAGGCTTACTACTGTCAAATAAACCAATTAATTAAGAATGTTAAATTGAAATATTAATTACTAGCGGTCCGCCCCGGCTTCGCCCGTGGTACATATTTCGCAATAAAAGGTAGCCTATGTGCTTTCTCAGGGTCTAAAGATTATCAGTGCAATCGGTCCAGTAGTTTATGCGTGAAAACCATACATACATACATACATACAAACCTTTCCTCTTTATAATATTAGTATAGATAATATTATTGTTGTTAATGTATTTACGAAGCAGCGACGCTTTATGTGTTTTGAGACACATTATCATCCCATCGAGACCCTATATGAAAGAAATATTCGTAAAGCAAAATGCCAACATTCATTTTTGTTCCATAAAAAAGATCATTAATTAGCAAGCAAGCGCTATGAAAACACCTCAGTGCATATAGAGCTTTCATTAAAATTAAGTAAAACGTTATGCGCGGATAATTTAGATGCATTGTAATTATCCACGTTTAACTCGTAGACGCGTCGACAATGCATGCCTCGCACTTTTGAAATTTAATGTTGCCAGCGACAAAAACAGATAACACAAAACTTGATAAATGAGCGATCGTTATTTTTTTGTTGGCAACACTCATTACACCATTTCCCGCGCTTTCTTGAAAATTAAAGAGTCGCCGCATTAATTCTATCTGTACGTCGCGATGTTTTTGCGTCGGTTTGCCAGCGTTATGGCGGAGTGTTTTTGTGGACGCTACATCGCGTTTCCCAGACTCCGTCCCGCGGCAAAAACTAGACGTCCCGAGAAGGGAATTTAGAGCAAAAACCATAAGGTTTAGTCTTGGCATAACACACTGTGCTGTGAAAGTAGCTATACACTATATAATAATGATTTAGTATCACCGTGTAGAAATTAAATAACTTCAGTTTTCAAGTGAACTGAAATAATTAATACTGATAGATAAATTAAGTACTTAATTACTTAACAAGCATGTACAGGAATTTTGGCAATAGATAGTGTATCCTAAGTGTTTGTGATTATGTAAAATAACTTCTTATTGAAAAGGCGAGTGATAGCGAAGAGCTTAATTCCTACTGTCATGCATACAGTAAACTTGTAATAAAACTATGGGAAAACCCATGAGGATCAACATATTATTATAATTATATCTCTCTATATAAAATATTGAAACGTTTCTATGTTACAGCCACAGGTTACTGCTAAATGCAATGAAAAACAAAGTATTGTAAATTTATCTTTGCTTATTTTCATGTAATTTCAAACGCTGGAAGTGTCAGCTGCTGTGGCGTAATCATTTAACTTGGTAACTTTATTGGTAACCATGAAAATTCCTCGAAGCTAAGCGTGAAACATATTTTCAGGAATGAGACACGTGTGAATGTCTTCAGTGTGAACCAGGCCTAAGCTCGCTCGATATCTGGCGACGTCGATGAAATACTATGAGTTCCTTTAAGTTTTTACCGTGTTGCCGCTTTTTCAGCGCCATTTGCATCGTTCGCGGCCATATTGTAGTTTTTCCCGCGCGTCCGAAACGATGGCCCGTTCTGAATACAGCCGTGTAAAAAGCTTCGGCCAAATTCTTGTTTTATTAATGCACATTTATGTGTAAATCTTTAATGGAATTAATTAAATTTACATTACGACATCCATTTGAAAGGTTTCCACTAAGTTTGTTTTTGTACTTGAAATTATTTTCTTATATGAATTATTTAACTGAAATTTCTTATGAGATTCTTTCGATTATCCTATAGGATACCACAAATATATTTTACTGTTATCTATCATTTTTATTTTATTTATTCAGATTAAAAAAAAAATATATTATTAACTACACTATTCGGTTATAATTACAAAGTTACACATTAAGTACCTATTTAATTTAAAAAATTCTACTAAAATACGACGATAAAAATGTATTTGGAATTTTAAATAAGGTATAAATCTCTGGTATTACATATTTTTAAACTACCTACATATTAATAATTATTAATGTATTTATAATCGCTTTGAGTAGATACTTAACAATTTTCAAAACAATGTATTAATTTGGATAATTATTTAAGAGAAACAAGCAAAACTGCTCTCGTTGTGTGCGCATTTTCAATAATTTTCCACGAAATTTTCGCCTCAAATTTTTCATTTAGAATATTCACAACCCATCTAAGTTTCTGAACGAAATTTCAGTTCTCGCGTTACAGGTTGCTTTGTTCCAGTCGCACCCCGAAGTCGTTATGAGATTGAAGAAAATGTTTAATGGGAGGCTTGGCTGAGCGTGAGAAAATACGGATTGGAGAGTCCGCTACCGCGTTGGGGCTGTGAAAATGGCGGCTTTATGTAATTCTCTGTGTTGCCAGTATTATATTAGCGCAGATATTTTACTTTTAAATTCTTGTAAGAGATGACGTTGTTGTTTTATTTGATTTAAAATAATTACATTAAAAATTGTTTTTGTGCGTGTAGAGGTAGGTAGGTACTCGTATTTAGCTTTCTGCTGGAGCACTAATCCTGACAGTGAATAGTTGTTAAGTTTAAAAGTAACCAAAATATATAATTATGTAGATGTATGTAAATGTGTGCAATAACATGTAATAGGAAAATAATATAATATAATGTATGTGATATCGATTATCATATTATTGTTGATTAAATGCTACCGAAGAGGCATGCTAGGTATTCCAATCTGTGCAGGCATGTTATACATTTTTAAATGCCACATGCCTATCTATTTATAGTTACATGTCAGTATAAGAAACAGCTAAACTGATTTAAGTATCGTTTTCATTGGATATAAAATTGTATTTATCTTTTATAATAAAAATAAGCTATAATAAAATATCTTAAAACCAGCCACCAGCGAGCAAAGCTCCAGCGAAAAGCTAGTACCTACCTGTAAAATAATATACACCATTATCCGTAACTATACCTTTTCAAAAACGATTGTAAGCCGTAAAGACCGTTCATCATTCAACCGCCAATCGCCATTTTCCTGGCCTCAGTTTTTCTGTAAATAATATCTAAGGGACTATTAAGGCAGTGTAGGTTTTTCCTCGGCCGGTGAAAGGTTGTAGTGACGCTTGCTAGTTGGAAATATGTCGATATGATAAACCTACCTGTACTGTGGGAAACCTTTTTGTGAAAACAACGGAAAAAAATTATGAGAACCGTTTTAGAAAATTCGCGCGCGCTTTTCTTTTTATATGATATCTGTATTGGAGGATGGCTTGTGTAGATCTGTATTGTTTTTGGCGAATATTTTTTTGGTAAAATATTAACATTATTATAATTACAATTTTAGAAAGAGGGCTTCCAATTATTGTGATTAAGTAATGTGTTTTTAGAGTAGGTAATTTTAGGGATATAATTTTTCATAAAATATACCGCTTAAGAAATTTAAGTAATTTTGGCAACATTATAGTTATTGCATTCTTATTAAAGCCGGGATTGACCTTATAGTTCCATATTAATTTACAAAATACACCTTACCAAAAAAAGGGAAATCATTTTATCAATAAAAAATAGGTCGGGTTAACTCGTTCGAGGCAGAATCAAATTAAAAAATGATAATCAGTTGCAAAAGCTTAATTCTCGATTGGCCCCAAAAGTGTTTCTTGGAAAAGATAAAAAACTTATGAAGTGGCCGTGCCGACAACGGTATGGCTTGATTTGCAAAAACAATGTTTTAAAAATATAGGTTATGCGTTCGCGCGCTTTCTTTTATGATGATTTTTATTATCTGTGGACTTTAAATTGTAACTGCCTAATTATTATTCTTTGCTAATTATTAAGCTGTGGTCGCTTGTTTTATTCATGAAATATTAGTGTAGGTAATATAATGTAATTGTACCTAATGTGTGTGTAACCACATTTTAAAAATAAGTAGGTAAGTATACGTTTTTTTAAAACTATTGAAGTTAAGTAAATCGTCCGGAACCTTCTGGTTGAACTTTATTTTTAATTAAAATTGCATTTTTAGATTTTTAGTCAAGTGAAAAAGTAAATTTTTAAAAAATTCACGAGAAAACTGCGTACGAATAATTAAGAATACCCATTTTTTTAAATTCTGATATAAACTTAGAAACTTAGTTAAAAGAAAAGCGAAAGTGGAGATAAATAAATCGTTATACAACCTTTACCTGTAGAATGCAGCGATATAAATACTTGTACCTACTTTCATAAATTTTGAAAAAAAACTTTTATTTAACTGAATACTTCCCTTGTTTTATTTAACTACAGTTATTCGTCTGTACTTCGTATACGGTTTTAAATTGTACCAATTGTAGGTATGTAATTATAAATTGTAATACCTACCTATGTATTATTCGTAGATCGGTGGCAGTTTATTACTTATTTAATTTTGAATAAAATACAAAATACATATTTATATATAAATAAAACTTAAGAGAACCGATTTTCATAAAATTTTGCACACTGTGTGAAGTTTTATACAACTTATGAAATCTGGAATTTTGGAATTTTGTTGCTTAAGAACCATAGGACAGTTCGTTAAAATAATATAATTCTAATCTTTGTGATGATGATTCAAAAGTGCTTCTAGAAGAAGTCTATTAATTGAATAAAGAAATATTTGAGTTCAGACTCACTTTGAGGACTTTGTTCTATACTTCTATAGCATAGCTTAGATACAAAGTTTAAACTCAAAGGTAATGCATTTCACTACAAAGAAATGGGATATTAGAAGGAAAATAATAGAGGAAAATAATCGTTAATTTCTTATTTGCTGTGTTTCATCAGAGAAATCTACATTTAACTAAAATTTTAGAAAACGTATCACTCTTGGTAAACTAACTGCAGAAAAGCTATGTCATAAATGGTGGAAAAGTATGCGAAATTCCTAAAGTAAAACACTTGAACGGAATAAATAATTTTTGGTTAGTTATAAGGTGTTTTTTGGAGTGAAACCTTTTAAGATCGCGTCATGGCAATACCGTCTTAAGTCTTACCAAAGAAGTTTCACTTCTGATACGTGTGTTCGTTTCATCAGGAAACGCTGTATAGAGGAACCATCTGCTTGATAGTTATTTTGAGAAGGTAATAGACAAATGTAGGTAAAATTAAAAATGATGTAGGATTAGCGTTATTAGGTACCTACGCGAAAAGTCTCTTATCTCTCAAAGTTGCGTTGCGTCAAAAACTAGTGGTCTGAAAATTACTTATAAACAATAACAAAGTATCTATTTATAAAGTATGCAACCATTTCATAGTGAACCTCAACTTACATTTTATTTAGGTAAAAGTCGTATATATGTATAATATAATGTTGTTAAAGTTATAGCGTATATCGTCGATAGAAGCGTATAATTCCTTGAACCGTCTCGCGATCAATAAATACGATTAAAAAATTTCAAAGCGACCCTCATGCAAACCCTTTCCGTCCCTTCACATAAAGACACACCGTACATTCATAGAAATTCGGTTATATCCTTTTTTATGTGAAAGTGTGGGTCGCCTGGAGGGGCTGTGGGGTGCTGGGCGGGGCGTTGCAGCTGCACCAGGGCTCCGCCAGCGACCCGCAGCCTTCAGTCGCGCGTTTGCTTCGACGAGCTAACGTTGCTGCGACTATCCGAACGCATCCCGCGCGCGCCAAATTCAATTACGAATTACGAACGCGGATTACATTTCACATTTATATTTCTAATTTTAAATTTGTATATTTTATTATTTTTAGATTCTATTTTTAAGCTGTGTTTTGATATGTCAAGTTGACAGAAAATAGTTGTAAAGTTTGGCGGGTTAATGTGTGCGAGTGAGAAGGGGGATATGGAGAGCCCGGGCGAGGAAACGGGACGGACTGCGCACCCCCCCGCCCAGCAGCCCAACGGCTCCAATAAGATAATCGGAAGAAACGTGAATGGGACCAGTAAGTCACAATTACTTTTTAACAAGCTTTTTTGATGCCCAAAAATAGCCTTGCATAATTAATTTGTGAAACATTTTAATATCCGATGCCATTTCTGTAGCAGACAATTATTGCTACAAAGTTGTATTTCGTAGAATCGACGGTGATTAATTAGAACTTCATAAAATGCAACACCTAAATTTAAAAAGAAAATAATTAATGTTTACTTTTATATATTTAATTTGGCTTAATTGTGTAAATAAAGTACTGCTATTTATTTTATAATTATTAATTAAAAATGATGATATTGTGTACCTTCCTAGTTTACAGAGTAGGTAATTAATAAGTAGAATTTACAATTTTATATTAAAACAAAACAGAATAGATATTTTCACAATTTATTATAAAATAAAATATTATTAATTATGGTCTATTGAATCCATAAATAATATTCAATAATAATTCGTCATAAAACATTAGTAATCCATGTAGGTATCAAATATGGATACCTACATGAGTTCTTATAAAATAAGTATATTTAGGACGTATCGAAATGATAAATATTCATTTTCATTGCCGGTTAAAACTTAAAAGGAGAACAGCTTGATCTCAAAAAACTCGACTCACCGAGTGTTTCATTAAAACAATTGTAGTTTTTGTGCTACGTCTTTATCATTTCTTATATTTGTTGTTGGTTTTAATTGTGGTCTTGAACACTAATGATAAATAAATTTACAATTATTATTTTAATTTCTACGCAAATATGTATTCAATAACATTAATAATTATGCTAACATATGTACATACCCAATTATGAGAGATTTCTTTTGATAAAATATATAAAAACAACAGTTAAAGAAATAAGATTAACTTTAGATAACTTATAGGGGTTGGGTCTAGGTTACATTTCAGTCGTATAAATATGTAAATCATCAGGTAGGTGTAGGCATCCTAAAGGCAACCACTGAAAATCAGTGTATTGCACTGAGTGGCAGGCCTATTGTGGCATACATAATATACTTAAGTTAGATTTAAGTTTCTTGTTTCATTTTATTTGTATCTTTGTATCCTTATTAAACGTATTTCATTTCATTTTATTTCATTTTAAATAAATACGATGCGGAAGGCTATATTTTGTCAATTATTTCACAAATAGCATAGAATAATGCTAATAGGTTTCTTTATATTTTACTAGTTTCAGATTACGGTCAGTTTTATTTATTAACTGTTTTATTGTGTACAGAACTTTATTATAGTTTTATTATCCTATTAAAATCAAAACTATTAGCAGTTTTTTGTTGGAATAGTAAGTGGTAATAGTAACGATAGTTAGATACCTACTAGTTATTATTCTATGGTAATAATAAAATCTATTTTTGTTCTAATGCACAAACAATAAGATTAACCTTAGGAAATGTAATTTATACTGTAATTGAAAATATTTGTGTATAGCATAGGATGTTCAAATGCGACATTTTTTTAAATTTGCAATTGAGTATCCTACTTTAGGATACAGAAGCATAAGGCATTTATTTGGTAACCCATTCGTAAGTATTTTGACTATTTTATAAGTTACATACCTACGTACATAAACTGCAATAAGGAAATAATATATTAGCACAGATTAGATAGGTACTAGATATTAGACAGGACCTCCATTTTTAGAATTTTCGGATGATGAAATCAAATTCACATACTATGCAATTATTAAAATATCCGAATAATTAAAAATTATTAATTTCATAACTTATTCAATTTAAAAAAACATATTACCTACCTACATATTTTTACAACTTAAAATCTCAATTTATGTCTAAAATAAAAACAATTTAGCTTCCGCCTTGAAAACATTATTTTGGAATAATTTAACTGCATTTTATTAGTTTCACTTTGTGTTTAACTAAGGAATGTTTGATGTAATAATTTTCTTTTGGCTAAAAACTATGATCCATCTCTAGCATCTTTTATTGATCTTTAAATATTTTGTGTGTATTAATCTAAATAATCCTTTCTTAAGGCTCTTTAGTTACCTATTACGTAGGTATAATAAAAAAATAGATATTTAGTCGTTATAATTCCACATTAAAATAAAAGCTGTCATAAATATTTTTAACAAACATCAATTAATAAGAAAACAAAACATTTTAATTAACGTACGCTGCGATCATAAAAATCAAATATGGCATCACCAAACGCAGTTGACGTTTATATGAATAGCGCATTACGGCCGGCGGGAAACTCACAAGAAAATATTACATACGAATCGCTCTCATCGCAAACGTACAATCTTTTTGCATTTGTGTACAAAAACGCATCGATTCAAAGAAACTGACGATGGGATTGGAAGCCGTTACCGCCGTAATTTGCGTTTTTATTCAACCGCCGGGGCCCGCTTTGTCTTCGCGATGGCGGTTTTTGTTCGCGCCTTAATGGTGTGCGCGGGAAAACCTTTATGATACTTGATAGTTGATAGTGATTGCATTTATGAGGTAAGGTACATCATCAGATCAGATCGTTGCTTGGGATTTTTAACCGACTTCATGTAATTGTAGAGTTAATAACTAATGAATAAACAGTGCGAGCGTTGCATGGAATTTTGAGAACGCGTTTCATTGAGTTTAGCGAATAGATAAGAATTTACAAAGAGCATAGAAAAATTAAACAATTTTTATTCGTTTCGGGGTTTATTTAGTCATTTGTAAAATAATTGGAAGGATCAATATGCATTTTTTTATATAAAAGAACCGTAAGAATGAATAAATAAGAATAATTTACCAAATACTGTCCGATTTGATATAAAAAAAACTCCTGGATTTAAAATAGCCATTGTGTAGCTCTTATTAATTATAATAGTCAAGAGAAAGCTAAAACAATGATTATTCTATATTGTAATCAAAAAATACTTTTAAAGTATCAAGACGTGTTGAGAGATGCATTGACGACAAAAACTGCATCTAACGTATAGAGTGTGATATAAAAACTGCGCTAGAAAGATGATTGTGCAGATGTATTTTAAGAATATAATATGCATTTGAGTGCTTTGAAAATAACAATAATTAACAAAGTAACTACGTAAATTGCATGTTTTTCTTTTTATAGTTGATTTTTCAATTAGGTACGACATACACACATAGATATTATAAATATATTGCATCTCATAGTGTATATGTTACCGGAAATGTATGTAATCCGTCATTGTATACAATTCCT
>CAJQZM010006725.1:0-12856 GCA_907164665.1 Colias nastes | reverse complement strand
CACCACAGGCCGCAAACATCTACCCGTGCTTAATGAAAAACCCTTTAAATGGCAGAATAAATACGTTATCTACCATATGAAAACTTTTGCTGTATTTCATAAAGTAATTATTTATAACATAGAAATAATCTTAAGATCCCCTTTTTGCATAATAATATCAAATGTGAATATGGTGTGTTTTTGTAACAGAAACTTTTTGTGACAAAAATAATATAACGAAATAGATTACGTCCCTTATTTATCGTGGCTTAGAAGATAACTGTCACGAATATTTATGGACTTAAAAGTAGCGACAGCAAAATAAGTATTATAGAGTTTTCAGGCTAATTGAATTATATTAGGTAGGATCATATGCAAATTATTATGTTCAAATTTTTGTAATACTTGTATGGGAAAGTTCGTTAAATATTTTAAATAAATTTAATGATAAATATGCAGTCAAAAAATTGGTTTCCAATCGATTGTAAAAACGATACTTGACAAAAAATATCTATATGCTTTCAAAACCTTCATAAAATAAAACTTCTTAATTCTACAATCGGAAAGGATAGAAAAATATTTATTTTAGCAAATACTTTTTTTGCTGACTGTACGTTTCGAGCCACAAAATTGTGCTTTTATCGTGCCCTATTTCACGGCGAACATTCGACGTAGGGCCCAGATACGGCACCATGCAGGCTATGTATTAGGGCCTGTTGTTGGTGCCCTACGGCCTATAATTTATAATTTTTAATCCTATGCCAAGTTAAAAAAATATTTTAATGCATATAAGAAGAAATATTGCACATATTAGATTGTAAATGAGATACACCATACGGGCTTGGAGCCACTGAAGTTTTCAGACTTCAAAAATAAATTTGTTTTTCTTTCATTGTTAGAAAGCTACCGTAGCTAACATTATTTTAAATCAAATTATTTGATAGACAATAAATCCAATATGGACATACAATTCTCTCTGTATCTCATTATTATATTATCTACTAGCTTACCGCCCACGGCTTCGCCCACTTTGTCTAAAACCTAATAAATTATATACTAAAACCTTCCTCTTGAATCACTCTATCTATTAAAAAAAGCGCATCAAAATCCGTTGCGTAGTTTTAAAGATTTAAGCATACAAAGGGACATAGGGACAGAGAAAGCGACTTTGTTTTATACTATGTAGTGATGTCTCATTATTATATTATTATCTCTGTTAGTCTTACTCTCAAACAGATACTAAACAGGAACTCCTATATTATTTGGGGCTCCATACGTCTATATTACGTCCATGAAAAGAAAAACAGTTTAATTTTTACTCCGCTTCGTTTCCCATATCAACGGTCGGTTCACGGCTACCGAACAATTACAGCCAATTATATTAGTGCGTTTAATTCGGTTCATTTAATAATGTACATTTAGCAATACAACACAAAGCTTACTTGAAGTTTAAATGATAAAATAATAACACATATTTACACTTATATTATCACTATGCTATGAATTTATTATCAGACGATAATATGTTTTGTAAATTATGTTAGGCGAGTGGAGTAGTTAAAAGTATTATACAGTACTCCAAAATTAATAATGCGCATACAGATCTTCGCTAATTATCGTATTTCCAGAAACACCCGAATCACCCCGAATCATTGAATCGTAAGTGCCCTAAACAATGTACTTGCATCTTGCACCTTGTTCGAAAGAAATAGGAGTCAATTCAGAGTCATACACAATCGAAAACAATTCGGGCGGTAGGTGACGGTAGCTTGTCAGTCAAAAAATTCAAAAATCCGTCAGTCGTCTTTATATATTGGTGGTGACCGCACGTATTATCTCTGTATGGAATTATATAGAGCTGCTGTTACATACCCTCAGTGTTTGAAAATATTTTTTTTAATATAAACTTTGTCTTATTTTAACCTTCCATACATCCATCATCACGCCAGCTTCAGTAAGACACTTTAATAGTTCTAAGTATAGAATTTTCCAAGTAAATCAATACAACAAATATATATTCGCAATCGTGTGGCTTATCCTCGCCATTAACTTACATTGAATTATGGAAACAAATTTCGTTACTTTTCTCTTTTACCATAAAATCACAATAAAACTCATAATTCTAATAAACTATGCATGAAAAAAATACATTTAACCACTCTATATACATATCGTCTTCGGAGGCTCGGGGAATATGCCAGTTGCCGAACAGTGACGAATTTTTCTATGCGCATTATCAGTTTGGGAGTACTGTACTAAGATGACAAACACAAATTCATGCGCTTTCATCAGATCTTTCCCATTTCTGCAACATTTTTCTCCTATTTATCGTAGCTTTAAGCGCGATAGAGCCTTACCTATTCGATAAAATATAGTGACTAACAGAAAAATGATGTTTCAATTCGAATAGTAGTTCCTGAGAAAAGCTTGTTCAAATAAACGCGGTAGCTTTATAATATTCGTAAAGATGTATAAAAACTATGCAAATGCCAACACACAAGCCTTGTGTGATCACGAGCAATTAAACCTGCAATAGAAAGCCGAATCGTTCTTAACGTAACTTGGAAGTGGTCCATACAGTCAATTGTAGGTATGTCTGGCCATTCATAGATGGGTAGATAGAACCTTATGTTACTTTATACCCTATCTTTCGTCAGTCGACCATTAGATACAATAAGATATTAGCGTTTTGACCTGCATTAAACAGTAATCGTAAGCTCACTATATCACTACCTACTTAATATTGGAAAATAAAAAAATGTACAGTTTACGATATGGAAGTTCGTTTACCTAAATAAATGTTGAAAAAAAGCAATTTAAAAAAAAATCGTTAGCGCAATTAATTTAATACACAACGATATCAAACACTTTATTATATCTGAATAAATTAAATGGCTGAGTTTTTTGCTAACAATGTTATTCAATACCCGGAATATTATAATCACGTTGTCAAATGCTCCTCCTATAAAGTTACGTATAATTCTTAATGGGCAAAGAAAAACAATTTAAAATATTCCTTTATAAATCTCCATACTAACCTACAGTGAAAACGAAAAATAACCTTTTACGCAAAATCATAAAAGACTAACCGATCCGGAAAACTCAATAAAATTTATTACAAAAGTTAAAAGTAAAAGCGAAAGAATTCGCTTCGGCGGTTCGGGGGCGTTCGCTTGGGGGCGCGGGGGACCACTACTATGAGTGAAGACGTGCAACTAAAGTCACTGTTACTTTTGATAACGGAGTGCTGTTATATTTCACTGTTACTTTTATATCAGGATATATTGATTTCAAACGTATGATATTTACACTACAACAATACAACTTCAATCTGCGACACATTTAATTGAGACAAATATGAACTTCAAGCAATATTCGTTTTGATAATAAATCTGTGCCATATTTATTATTAAAATAAGCACACACTATATATACAACACTGTTAGTTTTTTTTATCTATTTATAGAGAAATTATATTATATTGTTTGTCCTTTAACTTGCAAGATTTCAAAGTAGGAAATGATATCTAAAAGCAATTGAGAGGTGCAACTTGTATATAAATTCAGAACAACGTTACTGCTGCAATATAACATAATTATTATTTAAGATCCATCCTCTTCACACACTATTCTAGCACCAAAACGACATTCAAATCACTGCTATCAACAACAGCGTTATAACAGTGATATTTCGTAGCGTTATAACAGCTACTCCCACCGTTGTAACAGTCACGGGTCGCTATATCTCACCCTCCGACCTCCGTCAGTACCGCGCCGCGCCCCGGCCGTGGCAGCCGCGATGCCGTCGAGCTGATGGCTCCGTTCGTCTGGTTGCTGGCGGCTTGCTGCCTCCGGGCCGTCGCCGCTGGCAATCCTGACGCGAAACGCCTCTACGATGACCTGCTCTCGAACTACAATAAATTGGTGCGCCCCGTCGTCAACACAACTGACGTGCTGCGGGTGTGCATCAAGCTGAAACTGAGCCAGCTTATCGATGTTGTAAGTTACGCTCATTATCACGTTAGTATGTATGGCCTATATTACAAGAACGACGCTAGTCTTTGAAAGCGCAAGTGCATTATGCAAATGGGAAATGCTCCATGGAGAAATCGACTTTCTTAGATGCGTATCTTTTTTATGTAAAGATACTGATAAATAAACAAAAAGGAATCAAAAATATCATCATCAAAAGCCGTGATTATGATGTAATAGATACAACGATGTCACACTCGCATTAATTCATACTGCGCTTTTGCATAATACCGTACAAGCCATTTTTCAAAGCGTTAAGGGCAGTACACACTTGTGTTTTCTGTTGTGCGATGTAGGAAAAATCTTTCATATACCTACAAGCTCTTTCTTAAAATCGTAATTTTTCTTAACGTAATACACACGTAACAGTTATATTTATCACTATTCGTGAAGGCTGTTGTTTATTAGAGATTTCCTAGAGAATGTTAATAACAATGACATAACAATCTTTTTGGTACATATTTTGTCATAAACGATGTGATAAAAATGTTATTACATTGAACACCTACTCTAAAATATAAATATCAATACTTCTTCTGAATTCGGCCTTTTACGGTGTGCATAATTCATTTTACCCTGTTTTGTAGATCGGCAATAAATTATTACGAGTATCATAAAACTTCTGCCATAAAATATTAATAAAAACAAAGATATAAATATCTCTTTTTATTTGAAATTTATGAGTGAAATCCTTCGAGTATGAATTTACGACATTATAATGAACTTCTGGTGTTAAAAATGTTTTAAAATGTTATTGAAGGCGTTTTTTCCGTAGGCTATACATCGTTCATTCCATTTTCTTAAGTACTCTCGTCTCTCTGGACGTAGGGTTGCCAAACTTTAATTTTAAAACCTATATATTTATATTTATAAATTTGTTCACTCGCAAAACATTTTGTAAAGAGGATATTATGTATTATATTGACGCTGTTATTTTGTAGTAATAAACTGTGTATGTACCAAATGTCAAACAGATTAAGTGATAGGCGTGATTGATGAAACAACACAAACACTAACTTTCACATTGTTCCACGTTGACCCGGAATTAAAAATATGTCAGGAATAATGAAGCTTTCTACTGGTGCGATAATTCTCAAATTCAACGCACTTTGCCTATATCCATTACAGACAAAGTAACAATGATATATTTCTTTCTTTTGAGTATTATTTATCACATAAAAGACGGTTTGTCGATAGAAGTGAAAACTTAAATAACCTACGATTTAGTATTATTAATTCATAACATTAGCATGTCGTTGTTGAGAACCCATAAGATGTTCCCATATCAAAAAGGGCTCAGCGTGGAAGAAATTTAGGACAAGAAACTAAAGAAGAATAAAAAACACACTAGGAGAGAACCTCCCTCATAGTTGGAACGTTAAAAATACCGCTAAATAGGGCAATCGACAACCCTGGCCTATATGCAAACATTTCCTATATTCGGCTTCCATGATACAAGGCGCCGCGCCGTCTCCTTTCTCAATCGCTAACGAGTGGATTAGCGAACTTTTGCCGATAATAGGGACATCGCTGATTGAGTTATGTAAATCAGTAAGTAGGACGTGTTTAATGAGATTAGTTCAATTGTTTTCCGCCATCAAAGGCGAGGCATCTGTATTGTGTGGGTGTTTGATTCTCGAAGTTTCGGCTATTTTTGGAATGGAAATTTGGTGTCTTTATTAATTTATATTTAAGCGACAAGTAAAGCAGATCATTTGTTTTTCTCGTTTTATTGTTTTATGGTTAGAAATCAAGCTTCTGTACTTATTTTCCTTCATAAAACAATCACCGATTCTAATGTGTACATAAATAGACCACAGAGAATATAATACTATACAGTACCTAAATGTGTTTGTAAGTAAGTATGTACTTACTAATTGCATGATACTGTTTATTATTGTCCTATAAACTGTTAATAGACTAATAATACTAAGGATAACTGTTAAAACTGTTAATAGTAGATACAAAGAATGTAATGAAGCAACATTTAGAGCAAAATATAGATTGAATACCAAACAATCGTTCAAAAACAACCAAATATACATTCCCTAGTTCATACCTTTGTAAAAATTCTGGAATACCAATTGGATGCCATCACGAGTTTATATAACAGAACCTACAAAACTTCAAGTCGCGATAAAAGGTTTTTTTCACACTTAAAATGCCAGCGCGTCTATTATGTCTTTTCTTTGCTCTGCGTCTACTTTTAACGATTATAGTAGAGTTTAAAGAATTTAAATGGAAATGCTTGTAAAAAATATAAGATTTTTAGTTTGTAAGGCCTTTTATATAACGTTATACACCAGCATTTAAATATATCGATAAAGTGATATTCGATTGAGTTTTTAACCGACTTCAAAAAAAGAGAAGATGAAATTGATATTTTTTGTTTTATGGCATTCAAATGCTTTATAAATATAAATTTATAAAGAATAGAAAAAATTCGATCACGAGGCGGGACTCGAACCCGCATCCTTTCGCGCCATTCCAAAGAGAAGATTGTCAAGTCTACTGTATTTTTTGGTCACCTTAGAACTTTCGACTTGGTGAAACGAATTTGATGATGCATTTTTTTATTTGGAAGCTTCCGTGTGACCGTTAAGACCGTCCATTATTGAGTCTGGTTCTGAATTATGTAAGGTATATTATATAAGGTATATATTTTTTTTTAAATAATTATTTCTATAGCATTAAATGTTTTAATAAAATTATTCCCAGTTTCCCATTGAAACCCATCAAAATGAGGATCGTCATAAAAGCAATACCTCGGCTTTAGATATAATGAATGTCTGAATTGAATCGGTCACAACATTAGGGATTCGGACAGCGCATTCCTTTGAATAAATTTACATACCTGAGTAAAGTGGTTGTACAACTGTATTTATGTACTTGAGAATATATATTTTGTGGTAAAATAATAAACAATCTTTAGTATTTCATTATAGTTTGAATAATACATAATAATAATTGTTACTGAAGTCACCTTCAAGTAATAATAGGAGTTTATCTTTGTTAGAATATTTATTATTTTCAAGTTTACGGTAGAACATGCCGTAAATTTTTGCCTTTTTTATCGTTTGCTGTAAATTTTCGTCTCTCCATTTATTATATAAATATAAACTAATTTAAAATGCATCGAAGTTCTGTAATCGATAGCTTCTATTTATAACTACCTATTACTCGGAAATCCTTCAATTTAGTGAAAGATCGTGTAGTTTTTAGCCACTGAAAAGGTGGTTATTTAAACCACAGAGTGTCTGAGTGGTGTCCAGATTTAGCATCTTTATATTTTACTAACTGATAGTTCTGTGACTAACTGTATAAAAGAGTAAATAGGTGCTTAATAACTCAAACATTTAATATGTCCTACAATCAATATGTATTTGTAAATTCGTACATTTGACCCATTTACATGAGAAACACAATGTAGAGCTCCATATTTATACATAGTAATACTTTTTACTATTTATAACTAGTAAAGTGTAGTTTTATACATAATATTATGTAGCGGTCATTGAACCCGTGCCCTGTATTTTCATTGCGCTAACCGGTTAATCTAAAATGTATCACAATGTATTGTGGCTCTATGTCGATGTATTTCATGCTATAAATCTCAAAATAAACTCTCTAATTTTCATGAACACGCTGTATACACAACCCTGTGAATTCAGGAAAACAAACACGCTGTATAGTTTAAAACATCTTATTCTATGATCTATCTATCATTTCTATACAAAGTGTTTCTGAAGTGTTTAAAAGCTTGTATTTATTGATCGTGTCTATTTGCAGCGATTATAGTATTTTCTAGCTGACCCGTGCACACTTCGATGGTCAAATAATATTCTTATTTTGTATTAGTTTTAATCATAAATAGTAAATACCCATACTCGTAGAGAAAAACGAAGGTAAGGTAAATTAACCTGGAAAACACTTCAGAAATCGTTAGGTACTGAAAAGGTATTCTATAATTGTGGTTCATTAAATTTATTGAAAAAAAGCAGACGTCACTATTTAGAATCAACTTCGGAAATTTCAAGTTTTCCATTCTAGATTCAGGCAGAGAAAGAAACTGAAAATAATGTTTCAAATGCAGTTTTGGATTAAATAAAGACTTGATACTACCATAAATAGACCTTACATAAATTACTCTTAAATGGGTACAATAATATGTTTTTGAATATAAAAGAGACGGTTGACCTTCACTTTGATGAAATCTAAATAACCTGAACGACTCATGTTTCAAATTTACTATTTTTTACCTTTTGTATAACATAATCAAGAATATTTTGCAATAAAAGAAACAAACCAAACTAAACAAATAATTCGCACATTTACTATAACTATATTTAATTCTATCTGCGTAGCATACAATGTATCAACATAAATGACTAATTTATAGTTGAAGGAACGTGGCTACCACAGTATGCTTCTTTCTTAATTATTTTACTTTAATGTGAACTAATATATGTTTATAATGGTACTTAGAAATAAAAAGATGACAAAGTGTAACGCTGGCTACTCACGTACCTGCCGCAAGGGCGATATTGGTATAATCTCAGTTGGACGGCGGTCGGAGCAATTTCAGTTGTTCTCTAAATTGCCCCTGCTTGCCTATACACATCACAATTAAGGAGCCAATTAAGGGTGCAATTCCAATATTGCCCCTGCTGCAGGTACGTGAGTAGCCGGTCTAACAAATAATTTAATATGAGGTTTTCATCCACACTCACAAAATACATTCAAAAACACATAAACAAATAGTAATGAATGTCGTCTCGAGAAACAAAAGCTTTTACTTATAAAGGCACTAAACAATAGCTTACCTTAAGGTATAAAGGAGCTACACAATAGTTTTGCTTAGCTTAAAAGCGAGTGTACAGGCGCGTGCTCACTTCGCACTTAGATACTTAATAATGCAAGTGCTAACGCGACAATGTCGTTGACCTTTGTAAAAATTTACTTTTTACCATTTTATGAACATTGTCAATGCAGAAATTACCTTTAGGACCATAAAAATGAGTAAAACATCAATCGTTTTTATGCCTTTTTTCTTTCTCGTCAATTCAAGTCAATTTTCGCTTGATTCATGTTAAATTTCACAATACTTTTTTAGTATTGGAAATCAAATGTTTTTAATAAATAACTCACAAAGATTTCCTCGTATCATATTCCTCCAGATGCAATTTAATACAAGCTGTTTCAACGATCCATTTTCGTTACAAGCAAGCAGATAAGTTTTCCGTTCGTTACACCGATTTATGTAATTCCCTGCTTTAGACCGAACCTCGCACACAAGAGCACGATCAGCACAAAATATTAATAACAATAATGATTCTATTCAAAACGTAACATAATTATATCAATCCACCAAAATCTATTAATAAGTAATATGTATTGTAGTATTGTATATGTAACAAATTTATGTTTGATTCATGATGTTTGATTTTTTTTATACTTCTTGAGCTTTAGACAAAAAAATTAAACAAAGGTATTGCAAATTACTTCAATCAATACACATTAGCATTCAGCGAAAAGTCGAAATCAAGAAACCTAGCAAAAAGCTACGCGCTCGTAGCACCCAGCTACGAGCCGTAGCAATCTTCGTAGACAAAAAGTTCCAAAAGTTTCCAGTGGAGAAATTTGAATGGAACATAAAGATAATGACACTGCAGCTTTCTGGAATACAGATGTATCCGGAACTGTTACGTAAATGTGTTTCCATTCCACGTTATTTACTGTTATGTTCCGTATTTACTATTATGTTCTGTATTTATTACTATGTTCTACGATTCCGTGGCGCAGTTAAGGTTAATCAGGATAAGGATTGAGGTGTTGTAAATAATTGAAGACGTTAGATGTTAGAGTCATATGTAAATGATCATTCCCATAATGGTATTAGACGCGCATTCTGATTATTGCTACAGATACTATTAGTAGTATGATGATATACTAAATATTGTATTTTCCATAATATAGCAAATAAATAGTTAATAATGAAATCATTAAAAATGTATGTTATATTTGTAATCCAACCAATTTATCTGAACCTTAAAGAAGCATCAGCAAGAATACACGGTAACGACGAAAAAATCGTAAATTTTCGTAAGGATTTGTCCAATTAACTTCACAATAAAACGTTAAATACAATCATTAAAACTTCCTCAAAGCAAAACCTTCACACGTATTTTATTTATAAACTCTTATTTTCGTTACCCACGCAATTATTACTCCATAATATTACGAGCCATAAAACCCTAATAAAATACCTTCAAGAACATAAATATTTAGTTACAAGATAATTGAATAAGGACTCGATACACAAAACGGTAAATATAAGGGAAATGTTCTGTCTGTGGCTATTGGTACTTTATTATTATTTATTGATGTATAAAGTTTGTTCTTCGTGTATCTAGTAAGTTGAAAGTTGGTTTATAGATACTATACATATATGTACCTATAGCGATATACAGGGTGTCCCACTGTTGGTATACTAAGCTCAGAGGAGGTAATAGTTTTGCATACGCTGAGTAAAGAATACTTATAAAATTCCAAACGCAGTTTTTTTTCAAATAGATGAATTCTTAAAACTCTATGTGTACGCCCATAACAAGCAACCCACCCAGCTTTGCTACCAGCACGTGACCTATCGTTTAAGATTATGTTTTCATAGACAAAATGCTCACATTAGCGAAGCGGAGATAGATTATAGCTAGAGAAGAAAACATGGATTTTCAGGAAAAATTTAGCAAAATTTTTTTGATGTAATTTTGTTGTTTAAGTAATTTTTACGTGATCAGTGTATGCAAAACTACAAGTCCCTTCGCGTAATCGCGCTTGCAGTAATCGTACCTCATCTACTATTTAATGTCTTAGTTAATCTTCATATTTTATACTTTACTAGCAACCCGCCCCGGCTTCGCACGGGTGCAATGCTGATACTAAATACACTACAGAAAAACTGTGAACGTTGTATATATGTTACCGGAAATGTATGAAATCAAGGAATTGTATACAATTCCTAGGAAATGTGTACAATTCCGATACCATTTAGGAAATGTATAAAATATTGTTTAAAAAACTATTTAATGCATGCATATCCTAGGAAATGTATAATCTTCCTAGGAATTGTATACAATTCCAATATCGTATTAGGAAATGTGTAAAATAAATGCTTTCTGTAATAAAACACGTTGTTATTTTTTTTTATTATAGCTCTTATTGATACTATCGGGTAACAGTCATACCGTAAAATTGTAATAATATTATGTTCATATTATTATATTCGATCGTTCGATCTTCGTCGACGGAGCCCCGCTTCGCGGGGCTCCTATTTCTGTGTAGTTTTTTTTTAACAAACCTAACCTAACCTAACCTAACGGCTAACCTAACCTAAACCTAACCTAACTTTGAGGGCGAATATCTCGGCTATTTTTGATTTTAGAGAAAAGTTGTTCCTATAAAACATGCTTATTTATGCGTAATCTTTACGATAAAACAATAATAAATAGGTGTTATAATGACACCAACTCCATCAAAAATTTTCTAAGTCCTGCGCCCCCTTTGCTTTAGTCCAACCCTTGCCTGCGACATATCAATATCTTAAATGTTTTACATTTCCGATAGCTATTTAGGAAATGTATAGATTTCCTAGGAAATGTGTATAAAATAATTTATTTCACACATTTCCGTGCGATTTTAGGAATTATATACAATTCCTAGGAATTGTATACAATGCCGGATTACATACATTTCCTGTAACATATAAAAACATAGCGGCCCGCTCCGGCTTCGCACGGGTATAAAATATATAGCCGGGCGGCCGGCCGGTACCGCCGCTAACGCTACGTCCTGCAATTTTTAAATCTGTAATATCTTCGAAAATATTCACTTAAATCATACGGTGTAAAAGATCTATATTAAATGATCAATGTATTCAAGATATTTAATTGGTTAAGGATTAATGCTGTATCGGTTAAAATCGCTTCGAAAATTAGCCATTATTTGTCGTAAAAAGTAAATGAAAAAAAAAGTTATTGTGGGTTATCCATAAGAGATAGACATATACCATCACGGACTTTTCTGTAGACCTTTTCAATGTGTACAATACTTAGTACATTATTTTGATAAAACTCGTACGGTTCAGCCTGCGTTTGCAATGTAAGCGGAAAAAATGTAATTATTTACGACTTCACATTAGAAACCTCAAAAATAACAGTACTTCTCCACTATTTAATGGATGTTATTATACATATAAACCTTCCTCTTGAATCACTCTATCTATTAAAAAAAACCGCATCAAAATCCGTTGCGTAGTTTCAAAGATTTAAGCATACAAAGGGACATAGGGACAGAGAAAGCGACTTTGTTTTATACTATGTAGTGAAGTCACAGTTAGTTTAATAATTCAATTGTAATTAAAGGAAGTGAATAGAATTATGATATTCATAACTTAAATAAATGTAACTACAACTCGGTTACAATATCTGTGGACCTCGCTGGAATGCGGAGCCCCTTCCCGTTCCCCTTTACCTCCCCGCGCTCGCCCGCGGCGAGTCATTACGGTTCAAATTTTGTTGCGTTCGCGACGTGACGTCATCGAAGCCAGGTCCACAGATATTGTAACCGGGTTGTACGACTCTAATTTATTATTTGTTTCATCAAAATATTCAATAAAAAAATTATTTTGTTTGCTGTACTAGAATAAGTCTACCAAATATTTTTGTCATTACCTTCCTATAATGATAATATTCATACTTTTTTAGAATGTAAATTTTATCTGCTAAACTTTACGTACATACATAGACTACAAGCCCGCATAGGAAAAAAATATGGGTCAAATGAACCAC
>CAJQZM010006722.1:0-16554 GCA_907164665.1 Colias nastes | reverse complement strand
AGGAATGAAAAATAAATGATACCATTCGTTTGAAATCGTTTTTTTTTCAAGTAAATATGCACACGGGGAAGAATTTTCCTTTTACTTGAATATTAATTATATGAATGAATTTTTTTGTAATTGCTAAGAAAAATCAGAAAGGGTGCTTTTCTACCAATAATGTGCGAGTATCGCTACACGCGAGGAATGTGTTTGTAAAAACAATCATATCACTCCATTTAGTTTGAAGTTTGAAGTGTTTAGCATTTGAAGCGATCCTATTGGTTATTTACAAACACATTCCTCTCTACACATCCTCGCACATTATTGGTGTAAAAGCACCCTAACTTGTTTTCAAAAAGTGAACACGCAATCTGGGTTGCACAACATGATTGTATAAATTTGAAGTTCACTTCGCTTTTGTACTTTTCGTCCATTTTTATTATATCGAACCATCTTTGTCTGAAAACAAAGACTTTTCGGATCTTGAATTATGAAATATCTACTAGATAACGTTGCGGATGAGGCGGTCACTAAATTTGTTCCTCAATAAGGGTCGGATGACAAATGAGCGTCCTCGTGACTCGCAGAAAATAACGAATTAGATGTTCTCAGAGCCCGAGAGACTCCGAGTTATATACCTTTTTGTTTTATAAATCTTTGGGGACTTCGGCTGCCACGACTGAAAAATTACATCGCTTCTCCTTCTGTGTTTTTGTATACACCCACAAAAAGTATATTATAATATGTTAATTAAAAAATTAAGATCGAGGGAATACTTTTTTTAAACTAATTGACATACGTTTGAAATTTTAATTTCAATCATTCCATTGAATTCTTTTGCTATACATGCATACGTGAATACCTCTTGATAGTCCTGTTATAATAAGAGTAATATAAAAATATTTAATTACTAGAGTTTTGAAAAGTACGTCTTTAAAGCGAACTTAAGTCCTAAAGCTAAATTGTCGTATCTTCGCGTACTCTAAAGGAGTGTTTTAAAAAATATCTTACCCCATTTAACTTTAGTTCTCTTGCCATTATAAATTCTATTCACTAATGAATACTTGCAGTTAAATATAGGTCAAAGTGAATGTGAACATACTAATTAGCCACTTTGGGACTAAAATCTAGACGAGACCCACTCTAAATTTAAGCCTGTTTAAAATTACAGCAGTAAAAACACTTTCGCAAGATATTTTCATTATTTTCATAGACGTTGATACATATTTAATATAATAGTGGGTCTATAGGGAGTGCTCAAAACTAAAATGTATGAAAATAAGGATTAAGATTACAGAATAATATGTTTAAAGAATATGTATGTCGTTAGCAATTCACGATAAGCGAAATCATTTAGATATAGAATGAACGAAGTTATTAACAGAGAATTCATCAGAATACTAAATATGTTGTAAATAATTTTAATTTACATCGTGAATGAAATCTTAGGTGGGTAACTTAGTTTTTAGCTCCGAAGTTTTGTTCTCCCATTTATCTTTCAGAAGGTATAAACCAGGAATATTTCACATAATCTTTAACTAATGAAATTACATTACATTAACCAAATAAATCGTGGACGAAATAAAAGATGACCACAATGCGATAATAATTTCTGTATGCTTGCTAGACAGCTTTTTGTAAGAGTTAATACTTGTCGAATCGATAATAATATCTTTTTAGCCGTTTTCACATTTCAATTATCATGACAAGGGAGAGTGTATCCTCTATTGTTTGAGTAGGTCCCTTTTGCGAAGGTATAAATTGGGAGGCTCCTGTTTAAACTCACATTTGATATTTCCAAATACATTTTTTAGAAACTTATGCACGAAGTCTGCTAGCAGGTAGGTAATAAGTGATTTTTATTTCATAAAATATAGAAATTAATTTATTTTACTGACAAAACGCAATATCATCTCGAACATTATTTAACAAAAGAATGGATTTAATTTTATTAAAACGACTCTCGTATTTATTCAATAGCAGAGATCACGCGGACGCGTAAGTGTTTACACAAAGTTGTCTGTGAATTCAACCAAAAAGATTTTTCCAATTTAGCGAAAAAGGCTCTGATGTTGGAGAGGTCACAAAGCGAATAGTAAAAATATATTCCCAAAACGTGACCGTAACTTTCGTCACCCAAGGGACCCTGCCCGTACATGACAAATATAAACGAAAATACCATTCCGAACTAGAAAAATGTACAAACCACGAATTTGTGCCAAAAGAACTGAAAAATATCACATTTATACAGCGATTCTCTTTTACTGCACAGTTTGAAATTCATCGCTTGTATCCTGCTCGTGTTTTGGTGTAATAGGATTATTAGACTCCCCACACATGTAATTTACTGCAATATCGGCTTAAGCCTTTAAGTTTTCACGCTAAATATGGCTTTAAAATATTTGAAGCTAAATTAATTGCTGTCATATTCAATTACGCATGACGAAAAATAGGTTTGAAATTTAGCACCAAAATAACTTTTAGGAGTTCGTTGTGTTAATTAGTTATATTTCCATTCAAGGCTAAATCTTACTAACATGGATAACATTAATTACTTTGGTTTGAAATATTGCGAATAAAATATATATTTATAGGTACTTCAGTTTTTTACGATGAACGTTCATTCGAGTAATATAGGTAAGTCATCTCATTAATATCTGTTGTTTTTTCAATTGAAATGTTTGTTATTTAAAAAAAATCAATCATTTTCTAATTACAGTTCGGCAGATGGAAATCAAGAGAAGCCGTTTATTTCGCTATAAACAAAAGGTCACTGGGCGCGAGGCGAGAGCGGGTTATCGGTCATCTGTCAGGAGCACGTCGCTCAATATAGCACTTGCTGACAATACGCCACTGCCACCCACTGCTGTCTCACCACGTTCTATATGGGACACATTATGTCACTGCTTTATATGAATTTTAAAAAGGGTTTGGGTACTTTTGTATGGGCTAGTGGCGTCGTGATGACATTTCGCGGCCAGTGATGAAACTTGCTAGAAAAATCTTATAATAAATCATCTAGGTAAATGAATAATATAAAACCAAATATCTCTGTTCCTAAAACGTTTCGATATTTGTGTCCATAATAACTTTTGCATACAATATGTTGCTCTTTTAAAATATTCAAGTTTCATCACTTGCCGCGAAAGTTCATCACGACGCCAACTTTACCCAAACCCCTTTAATCCATCCTCATTGGAAACTGCAGTTGCATCGATTGGCATCATCATCATCGTGGGATCCTCTCAGTGTGTCTATACAGGAGGGCAATCGCCCTATTTTTGGTTATTTGCTGGGGAAGAAAAAAGCATCTATCTAAAGCATCGATCGGCATTGAAGAAGTGAATATAAATACTAGGATCTTTGTAGACAATGTTGCGTTTCATTGTTTAATATAATGATAGCGAACATATCTTGCGTTGCAGCGGTGAAAGTAACAAACTCTAGTTGAGCACTTGAGCAGCCAAAGGGATAGATCATTGGGAAATAAGTTAATCATCATGAAATCTAGTATAGTATTATATTATTTGCGACGAAACTAAAGACTATTGCACATTAAGACTGCCCTCTGGATAATAATTATTTTTTATTAAACCATACAATTACTTACCTATGTTTTGTTTAGTTAAAATTGGTATTTATATAAAATTATGTATCTTTTCACCTTAAAAATGCTTTTAATTTAACTTGAATAAAATAAAATAAAAAGATTCAATTCAATTAAAAAATCTATTTCCAAGTCATCGATTCGAATTAAACAATCTATTGTATTATTCATTCATCTGCAAATAGCATTCAAACAATTTATATGAACTTCTATAGTCTCTCAAAAAATATTTATATCGTTCAAAACATTTTCCTTTACTGTTCCAATTCGGATGTTTTGTTGTTTATTCTTTAGATAGAATATTAGCACTCAGCTTGCTCAATTTATTCAGAGAGAAAAAATACATTTCATTTTTGTCACAAGTAAAACGTTTTTTGTTAGTTTTATCCATCGATATAAAGTTTCAAAGTAAAAAAAAATTGAAAGGTAGTAAAATTACACACAAACATAAAAATTGAGCTTTTATTTTTGGAAAATTTTTATCTCGTACAACATTGTTTTTGCATGTTTGATGATCAACATAGATTTTTTGAACCTTTTTTGTTTTCTAAATTGAGGCTATGTATGTATTGCTGCATAATAAAACGGCAAGGTGCAAAGTGTACACTGTAGCTACATTTAAATTTAAATTGATAATTTTTATAACATTTTTTGGTAATCTTAATGATTTGCTGTTATAATTTTCGCATTTTCTATAAGATATTTTGTCATATTCCTTTGTTGTTTCTTTAAAAATTGTTATTGTAACTTCTTCCAAAATAATATCACTAAGATTACTTGAAATGTAAAACACTTAAAGATGTTTCTAGAAAACTTCGTACAAACAGGGTTGTCTTTGAAAGAACGAGTATTTACATTGTAAATGTCTACCCAACAAAATGTCGCTTACAAAATAGAGAGTGGAAACAACTGTTTTCGGATCTTAAAAGTAAGAACAAAAAATAATAATGTAACGCGGAGTTGAGAGTTTCTCAAGCGTAATAAGTTAGGTATATATTATGTATCTTCTTCTCTCTTTATCTCTTAATATACTTCCTGAAAAGGTTGTTTTTATTTGGGCTGTTGTAATTTGTAGCGGAAAATAATTTTACTTTAGGAATATTTTACTTATGTAAACATCGTTCAAAGGTAAATTTAAAAAATAAAATATTTCAAATCTTTTTGACTAAGTGATTTCGCCATAGGCATACCATCTCTAATTCGTCGCCAGCGGATAAAAGGGATTTGGGAAAGGGCACAGCTATTGAACCTTCGAAACAGGAAAACCCACTGCAAAAGCATTTACTAAGGGCTGTAAACATATAACCCGATGAATCGAACATCCACATTATCAAAAATGTTGTACATTACCCAAACAGACGCTAGGACATTAATACAAAAGCATAATTAGTATCTAACGTATATTCCCTTCGTTATATAAGGTATATAATTGTATGACATCTCTTTAGATTCAGAAAATTAAGAGAAACCAGTGCTGTTGTTTGACGATTGTCTAATGAAACTTTTACATTTGCGCACTCATTGGCCTTTTCTTCTAGAACACGTTCTATTAAATCGTACGCTACAAGTCTATTGTTTAAATTATATGAAGATAGAACTGCAAATATAAAGTATTTTACGTTTTAATATGACATAGAATTTCTTTTATATAAATGTTTTCCTTTAACATATAGACATGAGGAACGGGCAGAAAATACCAACTTTCCCTTCCGTTCATTTATACGCTCCGTTTCGACCCTTTATTTCCTTCCCTCAATTCTGTCTTCATTTTTCTTCTAATTCGGAGCTACATTACTTAATATGATTTTTTTTGTATCCTAACTCTTGTGATTATTTCTCACGCTTGAAGTAATATTTTTATTTAAATAAAAATATTCACTGTTAGGATAAATTTCATAACTAATTACAAAGCTTTTTTTCTTGTCTGTTTTATCAAAAATTGTAGAGGATTTTTTTAATAAGGATTTTTTGCACAAATATAAATTTAAGGTGTGTTTTCTGATTTATGAATTCGCATACATTCATGTAGCTATATTAAAAATGTACATACCTGAAGTTTAATCCGTTTAAGAGGAAGCTCATCCACGTTTGATCTAATTAATTATTTCAAACCATAACTCATAAAACCACTTTACCACTTTTAGCTCAATGGAATTAAGCGGTCAGTTTTAATACTATTGACTTTGAATATTAATAATGAAAACTATAGATACAAAATTTTTCCTAATTTATATTGTTATATTGGGCAAAAAAATATGATATATTTGATTATTTAATTATTATTAAAATAATACCTATTTTATTATTAATCTACATACCTTATACTTCGGACGTATTTTTAATACAATTAAATCTTTTTATTTTTCATACCAGATGCATATCATTAGCATACTATACTTATTACTTACCCAAAGGAATGTCATATTATACTTATTCAAAACGTTTCATAAATAAAACACAAAGTTATTTATTAATTGTATATCTATAATTATTTTCTTACAAATTTTAAATAACATAATTAGATCAATGCTACAATTGATAGTTTATTACACAACCCTTTTATTAACTACTTGAATGAATGGCTGCTTGCCATGATAATACAACTTTATGCTGACCATCTCATAGTTTATATTATTTACAATATTTATGTACATGCTTTAGACCTATATTCACAACATATTGTAACTTAAATGTATATCTAATAACCCTATTATTATAATAAGATAACTTATTCAAAATACAAACATTAGTTTCGAATAACCTTACTCATAATAACTATTTCAATTTTTACAGAATTTCGGAAAGCCAACGTTTTAATAGACATACATTATATTATTCAAGAATAAATTAGCAAAACGCAATTTAATTGCCCAACTATACTATTAAAGCATTAAAAATAATTAAACATTTTTATTCCAGAAGAATCATGTAGAAGAAAAACTGAATAAAAATATGTAGTTGTTTTGTAGATAACAATATTCTATGACTCCATATTCAATTCCTGAGAGATATTTGTTTTGATAGGTATTGTCCTTATTATATCGTATTATAGAATATACTTTAAAATACAAAAATAATGAAAACTAATTCTTCGGGGAGAATTTTATATTGAACAACGATCTACTTAATGTCTATGAACATATTTATAATAAACAGATACTAATTGTTATTAAGCTGAACATAATATGATCACAACAATAAATTTAATAAAAATATACACAGATATATATTATGATAAAAGTGAAATAAAAGAGTAAAATAATGCCGGACTGCTACAGCTATGTATGGACAATTTTTATTATTACCTTTATCAAGCATTTCGAAATCATACATTTAACGCATGACTATAAAATATTATGTAAAACCGTACACGTGTAATCGTGTATATTAATAAGTAAAATTATTTACTTAGAAACTAATCCAATATAACATATTTTGATGAGCCTGAGTAAAGAAAACACGTGGTAAAGTAGGCGGCGAAGGGCTTAGTTTGTTAAACACATAAAGTGCCTCCTATGTTAAATCTGAGATTATCTTTATGCTATGAAATCGAATCGTTTTTATTTCACTATAGGATTAATACGGGGAAGTTAGCTGAAAAAACAAAAGGAAATCAGGAACGGATAATCGTCTAAAGACTTAAACCAGCCCGAAGTAAGCGTTCCCCTAATCGCTTTAGAGACATTTATGACTGAATCAATTCTTCTCTAAGCTTGTATTGTATTGTGTTCAATGTTTAAATTATATGTAAATTGAGCTAAATTTTTCGTCATTTCAATCCAGACACATCATATGTATCCATAGAAAATAAATCTAGAAGTAAAATTGACGTAGAAACATTTTTTGACCTAAGTCAGTAAGTAGTCGTTGTATTCAGAATACTTTAAACAAAGTCATGGATGTAATAAAATGTTTTAAAATAGTTTCACAATAAATGTTTTATTACCAAATATTTACTGTACAGGTCATCTCATGAGTTTAAAGATGTTATCAAAAGTATTTTCAATAAGTACAAAAATAGTTTTACTAAAAAGACTGTTTACAATGGTTACATTCGAAAAGTAGCTAAATAAAGTATGGTAATTTAAAACGTGGAGTTGAAAAGTGGATACAGATGTGAGGATCATGAAGAGTACTGGATTTATATGGGATGACAAAGTGCTGGAACTCTGCATAGCGGCTGGCCTCTCTCCGCTTAGAACGTGAACGATGACTGAAGCCGATTCTGTTGAGGAATAATTATCTTCTAAATATTTATGTACATCCACACTTTTACTAAACTAAAAAAAAAATCAGACGTTTTAGAATACGTAAAGAAACTTAAAGCTAGTTTTCCCTCGAGGGGCTATAGTAATTCATATTATTATTGATGAAGCAATATATTCGTACCGATTTTGATAACAATGAAAGTCTCTATCCCATAGAGGTTACAAACATGCAATAAAATAATTACTTGCAATACGCTTTGTCCCTGGGATTGTATGCCTAAACTGGGGAAATGAACTGAATATATGTTAGCAGAGATTTACCGTACTGAATAGCTTGCATTAACGGTCACTGAAATTATGTTATTTGCTTTTCGCGTAGGTATAGCCAATAGACATGTTATATTTGATTATTGTTTTGTATGTAATTGGTCTTTTATTCATACATTTTTATTCATTTGATATTTAGAACTGAAACATTAAAAGTTAAATATCTCATAATATTATTTTAGAAACGATATCAAATTGATTATTATTTATCTATCAGTTGTTTACTGCCATGATAAGAAATTAATAAATTCTCAGAAGAAAACTTTGTACATCTTAATTACGTTTACTCGTAGTAAAGTAAACAGCGGTCCTGCGCTGTAGTTTGTTATACTTTTAATGCCATAGGCAAAGTTGTGTTTATCAGAAGTAAAGAGAAATCAGAATATTGTATCTTTTTCTTCCTGTTAGTTCCCTAAGAAATTGTTTTCTTGTTATTGTATTATATTTATTATTCAGCAAAGGCTTAACATCAAATTTTTTGCTGTATCCTGAAATATACTTTTATTTTATGTTGCCAGATTTTGGCATTTATTTGGACAAAAGCTTTGAATTTTTATAAAACTAGCCGCTAGATTCATCTGTAAGGTATCGCTATAGCGAATCGCAAATAGCTTTTCTATTTGTGCTTGACGTTTTCTTAAGCAGTAGCTTAGCTTCTATTAAGTATTCTGTGGCAGTAGTAAATAAAAATGCAATTAGTCCTTTCAAAATACAATTACAGTACTTAACAGTGCTTTGTACCAAAACTATTGTTGATTTCATTCAATATGATGGACTATGACTGTTTTATTTATTCTGTGGTTTCACTCACAATAAATTTTAATTCAGAACATTGCTTTGTTTCATTGTGACGCATTCAAAACCATTTGTTTCGTACAATGTTTTATATAAAGCTATGAATATTACTAAGCAAAAAGTATGAAAAAAATTAAAACGCTGCGTATACAATCCAGTTACTTTTAAATATGAAAGTAACGTGATGCAGTTTGTTTAAGCATTTATGTAAATGTCCAAATGTTATGACACTAACATTAAGGTTAATTTATTTTGAAATGGATATAAATAAATTGAACTGAGACACATGTAGCATTATCTTCAAATCTATTATATAAAATTCCCGTGTCGCGGTGTGTCGCGGTGTTTGTAGTTAAACTCCTCCGAAGCTCTACCTTACTCTTATCATTTAGGGGTATGAAAAATAGATGTTGGCCGATTCTTAGATCTACACAAACTTTCATGAGAATCGGTCAAGCCGTTTCGGAGGGGTATAGTAACTAACATTGCGACACGAGAATTTTATATACATAGAGAATATATTACCTGAGCTACTAGGCGCACATGTGTAGTTCCCAGAGTCGTGGGGCGCTGCGCGTGCGATAAGCAGGCGACTGGTGCGCGTGCGCTGCTCCGTCTCCACGCTGATCCCGCCGCGCTGTGCATAGTTGACCACTTGCTCTCCTCGATACCAGTAGATAAAACTGTGTACAGAAAATTATATGTGAATTTGTTTGAAGAGAGGTAAATAATTCGTTCAATGAATTAAAGAATTAAGCAGAACGAAGTAAACCTAGCTTTGTTTCGCTTAACATAACGGTGCTCGTTTTTAATTTGTTTTCAGCTTATTTATGTAATTTATTCCAAATTAGAAATTCGTATTTAATTTTTATTTACGTTTTTTGAAACATTTGTTTTTTCTTTATAATAATTCTAGGTTTATAACCTTTCAGTTAAAATATACATTTTAAACCTGGATAATAAATAGGACAATATTTTTTACCATACTACTTCAGTAGGTATTTGAATATCGTGAAAATTTTAATGTAGATAATATATATCGAAGTGACTACATTGCGAAATGTAGTTTTAATTCCGTTCGTCAGAAATGAAAATTACTGTTAATGTAATGTATTATTCTAGTACTCTATTATTAAACGTTTACTGAAGTTCATTCCTAACTGAGCAAGTAGATAAATTTTGATAATATAGGTACACTTAAAATATTTTCACTTGAATTGTACACGAATACATTAAGCGCTGATTTGAGAATTTCTGTTTAAATTACGGTATCCATCGCTATACCTTACTACTTGGTACTTTCAATACCTAATATTTATACATACTCATTTATATTATTCTATGGCGCTAATCTTTTATATACAGAAGATCACCATCAAACGAAGTTTCAGCTATAATGTAATTAGTGTTTCAAATTTAATATTTTCAGTATAGTCTCAATTCAAATTATAAATAGTATCTCAATTAAGTTTTCGCTAATTATTATCAATCTTTTTATAATAGGCTTCACGTTCGACGGTAAATCTTAAATATCAATTAAGATCTTAAATTAATTAACGAATCCGTAAAGGTAGACTAATTAATTTTATCGATTTTTGATAGAATTATTACATGGTCAAAATTTGTCAACGAACGTTTAGAAATAGAAGTTTATAATTAATGTATTTGTAAAATATGTTAAATTATAGTAGGTACCTAGAGCTCATATAAACCAACTATCAAGTTTTTTCTACATCGAAAAACATGCGTATTTCTCTTTTTAATTTAAAAATACCCAACAGTGAGAGCAGTGAAATATAACCTAATATTTTGAAACTACATATACAAAACATTTAAAAATGAATACATTTCACATGGAAAATGCGTTTTATTAGACAGTTGAATGTAAAATAGGATATCAGAGTGATACAAACAAACAGCTACAAATTAACAGTGTACAAATAAACAAGCTGTCTGTATGACCTCCCTAGTTAACGTGTATTGTTTAAAATGTTCCGCGAATTCCTATTTGTTAAAGGCTCTATCAAATTGCATGCTATTTTAGCAATGTAGTACTAATGTAATGGAGTATTGTTTTATTTCGTAAGAGACCGGGAAAACAAATACAAGGAAGGTAAGATCATAATAATATGCATGTAAATGTAACCGCATAAACAAAAACAAATTTTCACTTTGTATTTAAATTTTAAATTGTATGAATGCAAATAAAACTTTAGCACAGTTTTACTGTATATTTAATGAGTCATTTCAGGAAAATATTTTCTACTAAAAGGATTAAAACTGATACATTTTTGAGCTTTTTGGTAATCTACATTGATTATCCAACTTTTGGCATATTGCTTCATGAGCAGTCTATTGGACAATTCAATCAAAATGTCGCACAAAAAAGAAATACCTATTAGTGAGCTTATACAGGCGTATAAGCTGACTAATAGATATTTCTTTTTTGTAATAATATATTTCTTATATATTTATTCAAACCAAAATGAATCAGGCTCTATAAATAAAGAGGGTACTTCAATTCCCCGATTATAAACCCGAGTAACAATTCTGAATGCGTTATTATAGTAACTTGGCGAACAAATACGTCTTATATACTCGCCTACATTTTAATGAATCGTAAATATCTGCATCAATGGCCTTGTTAGCATTTAAGCGAGCTTATTCAGTATGTGTATTGCTCCGCAGTACGGGTTGCTTTTGCTTCAAGGGTATAAAACTAGACTATTAATGTCCCACTGCTAGCCTCCCGCTCCAAAACGAGCATGACTATAAACTACAATGCTCCCTCGAGCTTTGAAAGATTATTACTTTGAATTTAAGGTTAAATTTTGCTATGTACTAAATGTTGTATTTTAATCACGATTTATGACTGGGCAACTCTCATTTATCTATATATGGTCAAAATAATTAGCTACCGATTGACCCAGATACGCTCGCTACTCGTGTAATATGATTTTAATAATATACTGTATTAATGATACTTAAAATTTATATATTTTTAAGTATAGTATCAGAATATTTTTCAAGCCGTATTTAAAAATCGAAGCTTGTATTTTTATTTAATTCCTAAACCTTCATTTTAAATAAGGTAAGTATCTAAAACTTTTATGTATTGGGCTGGTAGGAGCACTGTAATGAAAGAATAATAACAAGTTTCTAAATTAAATTAAAAAAAAAATTGCTAACGTTTTATAGAGGCAATTTATGAACTTTTTTGACATTATTTTTTGTGAACATTCAAATTTGGCCTTTATTTAAGTTAGATTTATTACATCATAACATAAAACAATCGTTTGAAAATTCAATCTTACTTTGAAACTTCAATAATACTCCAGAGGCTATAAATTCATTCTGTCACTAAAATAAGGGCAGAACTACTTTATATTTCATTGGATAAATCTGGAATTAGATCGGGATTCTTATTGCAGTTTTTCTCTTCCATTTTAGTCAATAAAAGAACAAACACTATATTAAAAAATTTAATACTTTATATTCGATACATATCTTCAATAAGCGTAAATCATGTGGCCAAAAACGCAGTAGATATATGAGTAAAGTGGCCTGAATAAAAAACCCTCTTTCCGCGCGGAGCGTATCATTCTATCAATATTCAAATTGAAGACCCCTCGCCGAGATCTCAGACACATGGTACCATTAAATGGCGATAGGTAAAGAATACTTCACTTAGGCTCCTCCGACCCTTTTATCAGAAAATAAGCTTATCGTGTTTATGGCTGCGCGACCTGAATACTTTGTGGCGAAATTTTATAATGCTGTTACAACTTCATTGAGATATTAAATCTACTTAAAATCATAAGGAAAATATTATTTTGCAGTTGTACCTTCTTTTAAAAAGAATGGTCTTGATATTATTACCGGTTTACCTAATAGGATATGGGTACCTCATGGATATTTCACCAAAAGAAATACAATCTTGTCTGTATATAGAGCAAGGAATTAAAAGTATGTATTCACAGGTTGTGGTATATAAAAAACGAACAAAAATATCGTGATCCTATTAGTCTGGTAAGGACAAGTAGGTAATTATGATCCAAGATGTACAGATCAAATTTATAATAACATTTCTTGATCATAGAGCAATGTAAAAGAAACTTGTAATTATTTGATACAACAAAAGCTTTCAGACGAAACTGGAGATCAATACTCCAATTTCATCTCTGAAGTTAAAATTGGTTCAACCGTTTTTAAGATAAGATCAAATAGTCTTGATTAGACAAAATTTTAACAGTTTTTAAATTAATAGATGAGAACAAATGGAGAGAATTAATCATTAGTTTCTTTTTATATGTAATACACGAAAATATTCGTACAATGTCATGTTAAATTAATTCCTAAAATACTACGAAAATAAATTCGATTTCACTTGAAACTGTAACTGAAAAGGAAACCAAAGAATAGCATAAAATAACTGCTGATATTGAGAGGGTGAGTACAATTCGTTTAATGTCCCGCGTAGCTACACGCGAAAGTCATCGCTTTACAGGAAAACTTAATGTTATTGCAGAGGTCTGCTAGTACAGGTATAACCTTTTAAGTTGATGAGTTAATTCACCTCTACGCTGAAATATTATAATCTCGATCCACTGAGAGTTAAAACTACGTTTTAAAATCATTTTTATAGAGTATGTAGCATGTGGCACCGCTGGTCTTTTAAATTTAGCAAATATATTTTTAATTCAGTGTTATAAGGTTTTGAACTAATTTTAATTTGGAACAAAAGGAAATGAATTATCAAATAACTAATGTATTTTTGAACAGTTACATAGAAAATATACATTTTCTTTCTATTTAATCATTAATAAATAACACCTTTTGTGCTGTTACGGCGAAGTTTGACGAGGGTAAATGATTAATAAATAAGCAGCTTGTCTTAATGTTCCAACAGTCTTGATAATGATTTTTTTTTAATGATTTCACCTTTTCCATATAATATTTAATTTGTTATGATATATGTCGCAGGAAACCAAGAATTGGTCAAATCCCCAAGTGCTTATTATATTTGTTTATTTTATTCGAACACGATTTTACCATTGCTCTAGAATGATTTAGTTAAATGACAAGTCTTTTTTTTATAGTTTATAAAACACCTTACAACTCTTGGTTTTTTTATGTTTATATAATAATCAATACACAATTTATTAATGAATGGTCGCTTAAAAGATCAGTGATATTGTTTTCCTGTCAAGTGTTTTTCATTTTAAAAAGATCATGTTCGTTCGTGGTAAAGTTAAAGGTCAAAAGGTGCTAACATCATGTTCATTTTATGAACATCTACTTAACGGTGTAATCGAATACCACTTAAGATTTTGACGTTTTATTTTTTTATAAATGTTCAAAGCGTAGTATCGCCATTTTGAAGTCATGAAATTTAATCAAAACTAGGTCATTGAAGGTTGGGATATTTTGCAGTTTTCTGCAAAATTGTTTAGCTATTCCAGGAATGATTCATGAGATGACACGAATAAACACTGAAAAAAATTCGTACAGGCTACATTTTTGGGACTTGACAGCAATTTCATAACTATTACTTTTATAAAGGTCACAAGAAGTTTAAATAAAAAATGAAAAACTAAACTGCGTTGATCGTTATCGGCGCGATCGATACTTTTTGTGTTGAAACGATAACTCGATGTTATATAAATACGATGAACTTTTGGCGTGTAAACTGCGTAAAATACCTATATATATATACTTACTACCTACCTATTCTTTATCAACATTTTTAACTTTTTAACAATTTAATTATATTTTGCAAATAAATTTAATTTTTGTTTATGAAATAATGGCGCATAGATGATTTACCCTTCAAGTGTGTGTAATTATTTTATTTAAGGAATTAAAAAGCACGAAAAACAGCGACGAACATTTCCTATCAAATAACTAATGGTATCCCTATTACACTACTTGCTCAGTATACGTATACCTTACATTGCGAATTAATGTATATTTATGAGACATGTTTCTCTCCTAATACAACAGTATTGGGGTACGGTGAACTTAGTAAATGACGGAGGTTTGACGTTTAATCTGCACTTACCTCGGCGGATCAGGGGCGTATTTCGCGACGCAAGTGAGATTGATGTCTGAACCCGCCCTGACGAATAGCTCTGGTCCTGATAGGATTTCAGCCTTCGACACTGTTGGCAAACAGGTTATTGATCTTTACTTTGGCAAGCCGTTTAGATAGGAAGGGGGATGTGTCTCTAAAATTTTACGGCTTCGGAAAAGGTATTAATATCATTGGCGAGCATGATGTCAGTCAATCGATTATCATAATATCCATAGCACGGAGATTTTCATAATAAATGACGCTTTGTGTTTTTAAATCAAATAAACAGTGTTTGCGAAATAAATTTACAATTCGATAATTAAATAGTGATGATGAAATTCAAAATGATAAGTCTAAAACGGATTATTTTATTTTATTATGTTTATTTATTAAACGCTAAATCATATTTACACTTATTAATAATAATTAGTGAATAATTCAATGTAATTTTCGCAAATACCCAAAACATCGCCACCACTCCTACTACATATTTATATGCTCGTACTAGATATTTGGAACTGCTAATTAACTTTTTAAAAGCTTAACTTACCAACAACAGTGAGACGAAAGGACAAGCTAATCTTCGGTTCCGTGGACACTTGGCACTCATACACCCCTGAATCCCGTGGCTGCGCAGGCGACACCCGCAGCGTCCACTCGTCAGAGCCGTCCGCGTGGAGCGCGGCGAAGCGAGCGTCACTGCTGTATGTATGGACCCCTACAGTTAGAATGTGCAAGTCACGTTTGCGTATCCATGATACCTGGAGCAAAAGGAAACTATACATTAATGATAATTCAACAATGTAAAAAGATGGTAACAAGTTTCATATTTATCAAAATTTGCCATTTATTCGTCTTTTATCTTTTAAAGAACATCTAACTGACGCTTTGATACTAGATAATATTTCATACGCTATAATTTTGTAACTTTTGCTTATTGAATTTTAGTATGAAACGCTTGAACGAATTACATTAGGTATTTCTTTTCAGAAAGAGAGATGAGGTATATGTGAAAAGTCTCTTAAATATAAAATAGGCTAGATGTTTCATTTATAGCTTTTGGACATAGCCTTCGCGCGCGTTGACTTAAACTTAACAAATTATACATATAATAAAACCTTCCTCGAGAACCACGCAAATAGACAGTGGGACACGGCGGAGGAATTTGTTTTATGATGATGATAATATTTTCCTATTTCCTATGAACTCTGATATACACGACTGATATATTTCCCATAGCCAAGTTATTACGAAAGCGAATTGACACCAAGTTGCATCTGTTTTTTTAAATTACGATCTTCTTAATTTTAAATAAATTGCTGAAAGCTATATTTCAAAAGCAATATAAGTATTTAGATAAGTATAGTAGATCTCTTGAATAAAATGTAAAAGAACTTCCAGCCGTTCCCCCAATACTTTCAAGATGCAAAAAAATCAAAGCCTTTGTTCATCGGTATACGGATATTGGAACATAATATATAAATTCATTTATAAATCAGTCATATTGCATATAGATGTGGGAATAGGATAAAATATTAAGATGTATTTCATGATTACTAGTT
>CAJQZM010006721.1:0-13422 GCA_907164665.1 Colias nastes | reverse complement strand
TATGTTTTATGAAAGAAATGGAATAATTTAAAGTTCTCTAGAATTTTAGATTATATACGGGAGCGCAAACGTTGTTACGGCAGATCTATATAATCGAATATTCTAGAGAATTTTAAATTATACCATTACTTTCATATAACATAGTAGTTAGTTTTTTTAAACGAGCTCCTAAAGAATTAAAGAAACAAGTCAAAATCACTCTTAAAATCGATACGGCCTCTTAACAACCAAGTCACATACTCTCAACAAATCAATCAAACGAAATTCCACCTTATCTCCTCTATACACAGTTTAAATTTCTTCTACCTCTATTTCCATCTGTCTGTCACAGTTTGATGTGTGGCCAGTGCGTGTGGACTCCATTAGACGCAAATTATATTCCGCCGTCGTGTATATTTTTAAATATTCAAATGCAATGTCTGATAGAATTTACTATATATTAGCTGGGATTGTGAACCTTTTTAAATTTATCTGATAAATATATTATGAGACTACATTTAATAATACGCAAGAATAATATCTTGACGTTTGTTACAGAGCATTTAGGCTTACCCCTTTTCCCTTTTTTTTAAAATTGTGAATTTGCACATCACATCTTTCTGAAAAAAAGGATGGAGCTCGTCAACTAACAAGGCCTTTTATTAATACATATTACGAAAAGAAGGGAATAAGGCAAACAAAATAAGTAATTGTTTTAAATCAAATGCGTATGAAGAAAGTTTAACTGTTAAATGATCTGAACTATATAATATATCTTGCTCAGCCACCACTTCCAAAGGTCGTAAGGTTGACCAGTCACACTTCATTAGTAAAATATATTAATAGATCCACATATTTCAACCCTAATGGCCACTGACTATTAACTGCTAAGACCATATAAATTATTATAATTAGTGGTCACATGTACAATGACCGGGCTGTCAATTTATTATATTATGTGTGCTTTCATTTAATAGTCTTCACAATAGAAGCATTGTGTGGTGCTTTGTACTTTATGAGCAAACTGTTTGATTTTATTTGAAGGTTGTTTTGTCCACTTGACTTACTTATTGGTTTCTATTATAATATGTAGGTATATTAGTTCCTCATCTCAGATATTTTAAGATAGATCAGATAATATTACTTTAATATACAACTGATAATTGAATAAACATATTATATATTTTAATTTTTCGCATTTATAGTTGCTGAATAAAAATTTCTTGCTTATGCGTGCTTATGCTATATTAAGTTCTATTGCTATATTATATTCTTTATTTATTTTTAAAATGTTTACTACCCCTGGCTCAATCGTGCGAAATATTCAGTATAATATCCGGGCGATGTGGAGCGCTAGATACTAAATGTACCCGCAATTAGAATATCTATAATCTTGTCGATAAATATTTGAACAATTGTTTATTGAGGGCAATTTCTATTTATTCCATTTGCTTTAAATTTTGTGACACTATCTGTTTGGGGTTTGCTAAATGTATATTGGGTTTGGACTACTGGTTTTGTGGATTGACTTTGTGTTCGTGTGAATTGTCATAAAAATGATCAATTTTATTTTAGTACTAGCGGTCCGCCCCGGCTTCGCCCGTGGTACATGTTTACGTTTTCTCGTACTTCAAGGAATGTAATAAAAAAAGAATTATCGAAATCGGTTCAGCCGTTCTCGAGTTATGCGCTTACCAACACATTTTGCGATTCATTTTTATATATAAGATATGTATTGTGGTATAAAAATTTCGTTGTCATACTATGTGAGGTTACTCAATTGAATATACATTCACTGACCACAATACAATAATAAAGATATCCTAATTGCTACAACACTTTAAGTAATGTAAGAATAAATATACACATAAAATTCATTTAAATAAATTTAATACACAGTAAACTATTTGTAGCTTTCCAACGATGCCTTCTAATGAGAGTACTTCCCTTATTCGCACATAAGTTATAAAACTTCTATCTTCTGTTACAAAATCTTCATATCTTCGTTCTCCATGTTCTTAAAATTCATGTAAATCCATGACCATCCATGCACCTGAAAAAGAGAAACATAGTTACCTACTTCTAACATTTGCATGTTTGTACATCAGAGTCTATTTAGTATTTTCTAGTGTTTGATTTTACGCGAGTATTATACATTTTTAACGGATTTTAAACGCGATTTATTCATTATATTATTTTCCCGACGTTTCGAACTCTTTACAGCGAGCGTGGTCACGGGGAGACCGTCTCACAGTCTCCCCGCGTTTAAAATCCGTTAAAAAGTCTTTAATTTCTAAATTAGAGTCTATTACTTCTTATATACATACATGAAATACTACAGTTATATGTTAATATAAATACTAAATAATAATAACAAACGTTACATAACCGCTTCACTATTCCGACCGATAACTCAATTTCAATATTATGATTGACAGCGTACAATGACAAACATACGTACATACGAAATTAATCGAGTCTAGCTATCATAAATATAATCCACTTGTTGAGACAGGTAACAATATAATCGTGACCCAAATGTACGACCTAGGCTTTATAGATTCAAATACATTTACTGTTTTATGAGAATTTTGTTAATAATTACTGGTTGGAATAAGGATAAGGTATTGAATAGTTAGTTAGATCCACCTCGTAAAGTCGAATTATTGTTGTATGATTGTGGTTATTAAAATAGTATGAACACTGTTGAAATATAGGCACTATCGTAAATAGTGAAATAAGTAGGCGTAAGAAGTAAGAATTGTGATGAGGGTGAATAAAGACGAAGACTAAAATTAATTAGAAGACTTTTTTTAGATTGTGGAGTCTAGCTCTATTTTGCCGGGAAGTTACTAGAAAAGGCAAGAATTTTTAGACAGAATAATCATAAGTATTTATGAATTAAAATTCTCACGTAAAAACGTGACCAATAGAGAATATTTAAATAGACATTGTATACTAATGCATTAAAATGACTGTGTTCCTAACAAAATATCCATAGTGAAGATACATACTTAATATCCTTAATAAAATCATAAAATGTAAGGATACATATTATTATAACCTACATCGTCATCTAAATTAACGCTGTCACCTCACAAAGATAATTGTACATTGCCACTCCAAATGTTGTAATTTAAAAACAAAACCATGAAGGTAAACAAAATTCAGACGATGTTGTAAATGTCAAATTGCAGAGTAGAGCAGTTCTAGTGTGCGCTGCGCAGGAGTTTTCTATTAGTAAATGTGGTTTAGGGTTTTGCTTACGTTAACGGGAATAGCGATTTTGTTAGAAAATGCCAGTCCAGTCTTAGTAGCATTTATATTCTCTTAAATGGTGTGTGAGATCCATCACTTAAAGCTTGTGTGATGTTTTAAGTGATGGAATTATTTACCATCAGGTAAGGAGCTTTTATCCTCCCTAGCGGAGCAAACAATCAAATTCAACAAAACTGTAATCTAACATACTATAACAAGAATACAAGTACATATTTTCAAATAATTAACCTGGAAGATAGCATCGAATAGAAAATTTATCGAAATATCAAAACAATTGTAAACAATCACAAACACATTATGTGAGATTCACAATTGGGTATGGGGACTGAAAGCGTTTTCTAGAACATTCCAATTTTAGTAGAATCAGCTTTCTGTGCTCCACCCGAACGAAACATTTGCATTTGCATTACTGTTTATGACTTACTAGCTGTGCCTTGCGGTTTTACTCGCAGTGCTCCACTCCTGTTGGTCTTAGCGTGATGACATATAATAGCCTATCCTTCCTCGATAAATGGGCTATCTAACACCGAAATAATTTTTCAAATTGGATCAGTAGTTCCTGAGATTAGCGCGTTCAAACAAACAAACAAACACACTCTTCAGCTTTATAATATTAGTATAGATTACTTATTTATTTATTTATTTATTTATTTACTCTTCAATAAAACTATACATAGAAAACTTATTGCTAATATACAAAACAAAAAAACAGTATAGTTTATTAGGCGGCCTTATCACTTAGAAGTGATCTCTTCCAGGCAACCTGGGCAAAAGGTAACAAGCTTACTGAAATTACGATGGTAGGTAGAAGAAAAAAGGCAAGGAACAAAAAAAAAAAAACAAGATAAATAAATAAATAATAATAATTAAAATAGATATACAGGTAGATATATAAATAAAGATAAATATAGATGAATATACTACACTCGAATATACACAATTATATTTTTTATTAATAATATATACAATTTACTAATATAACTATAAATTATATACATGGTACATATCATTAAATACATGCATACTACATAAAACAAATATAAAATACTATAAATACATACATATCTGTGTATAGATAATAATATGTAAATACATAGTTAATGTGCCGAGTTGAAAGCAGTAGTGAGAAAATGTCGTCGCAAAAGGTTTTTAAATGAAGATAATATATTTTTAGCTTGTCTAATAGGTAGTGGCAAAGAATTCCAAAGATTGACAGCAGTGGCAACATACGATTTAGCAAGGAAGTGAGTACGTCGAACAGGAACACTCAAGGTGAGTCTATCAGCCGAGCGAAGAGAATAGTTTTCATTGTGCAGGAAGGAAAAATTGTTTTTGAGATAAGTAGGAGCAGAAGGATCAAAAAGGATACGGAACAGTAATTGCAACAAATGGAGATTCCGGCGAAAACGGATGGGGAGCCACTTGAGCTTTTTCTGTAGATAGAAACGTGATCGTATTTTCGAAGGCCGAAAATAAACCTAATACAAAAATTTTGGAGTCGCTCAAGTTTATCAGTTAGCTCTACTGATAAATCAGGAAAACATGCATCAGCGTAATCAAGAATAGGAAGTAGAAGGGATTGTGCTAGCATAATTTTAGTGGGAATGGGCAAAAAGTTACGAAGCCTTCGGAGCGTTGCGGAAGCGGCATAAATCCTACGGCTCAATTCTTGGATATGATTAGACCAGGACAACGTTTGATCAAACAGAACTTACTTCTAAGATCACATCTAAATCCAACGATTATTATTGCAGGTTCATCGCGGCTCTCATCACTAACATTACAACGAGGACAGCATTCCAGCCGACCGCAGCACACGCAAGAATTAATCACAATTAGCTGACACCCAGTGTGATGGAGACGTGTCCTTTGGTTGTTAACAAATGAGAACTTTTGAACATTTGTTTATTTCGATTTTTTCGTTTTCGATTCCATTATTTATTTTGTGTCACAGATGTAACGTTACATAATATAATCACTATGCTCTCGTAATTATAGTTGACAATGGCATTTTTCTTTTAATTTAAGGTATCTGGGTTTTGCTCAAAATAAATAATATTTAGGTCTTATTGAATAAATTATTTATTGATAAAATTACAAAAAGTCACCCAATTACGTTCTGCCAAAACAAATCGACACAGTCTTAATTGTAACGAAAGCAATGCAAGCAAACGAAAACGCAAGCGTTGATTTATGATAAATGATTAATTTCCAATAATAAGTTAATAACTCAAATGTGTCAAAATATTCGTTTCGAGCAAGAACAAATTCATAAACAATCGCGCCTACGCTCGCGATTACGGCTTTATCATTAGCAACCAAGCATTGGCGTATAAAATAAGTGGAACATAGCATTATCTTGCAATATCCGTATTGGAGCGATATTATATCATCTGTGGTAGGTGCAACCTGTGGTTAGGGAGGTCGTACAACTGGACACAAAGGAGGAAAAAAATATATACATGACGATATAAGTTTTGTGTTTGATTGAATATCCCATTGTAATAAAGTATTTAACATTGATTAAAGAAGTATTTTCATTGTAAATATTTATTTTTTGAATTAGCTTGATTCATACAAATTTGATTAAAATACTTACACTTTACTTGTAGCAGCTAGTAATTTTTTGAAAAATATTACTAGCTGCTACAAGTGAAGTGTATCTGTTACAAATGAAGAATTAAATCGGACAACATTTAATTCACTATCAAATAGAGTAGAGCCTTCCGCTGTACTGAAAAAAATATCGAGGAATTTACTTTTAAACCTCACTTTACTTATTTTTTTAATTGAAAATAAAGCCTGTATATACATGTACTAAATATCCTAAGCTCATTGTACAGCAGCCCTTATAAAAGATAATACAGTAATACGCAGATAACAATGCGCCTCCGAGCAGGGATTGTTTGAAAGTGGATTTCATTAGCTCACGGAAACGGGAGGTGAGATGTGATTCATCCATCTATGTGGGTCACGTATTGCTATTATGTTAAGGTTTATTATTGTCTAATTTTAAACACAATTGAGTACTTAATTCTGATATGAAAGAGGTAAATACATGTACATTAATTTTTAGATGTCCTTTCAATTGTATGAAAATATTGCTAATATTTTCGGGTTCAATTTTGGTTCCTGTGATAGTGATGTGTACAAGTTTAAATAAGTCTGTTAAATAATGTTTTGAAACCTGTGGAAAAAAATCATAAGATTGGACTAAATACAGTCTTAACCTTCTATCTCATAGGGGTCATAATAGTAAGCATTTAAGATATAAATACATTATGGGATTGGTCATAAGAAGGGTCATGTACGTACCGTGGAAGCCTTAGGTTTATTACTAATTCCTTTTTATATCCTTCAATAAAGTAATTCCCTCTCATCAATCTACAGATCAGTCTTATTTGAAACAGGAAATATATCAGAAACTTGAATAATTTTAGTAACAAACAGATGACGCATCTACTTTCAGTGCAATTAATTACACAATATATAAACCTTAATTTTATACGTTCCATCGTTCTAACGGTAATCTCAAGAAGTGAAATATCCTAAAACAATTAATTGAGATCACCACGCACAAATTAATTAACTCTACATCTCTTTATTAGTTTCATATAAAATTTATAGCCTGTAAAGTACAAGGCTTAATCCCAATCTAGAAAAACGTATTAATACACCTGACTTTTAAGGCTTGAACTAATACAATTTCAACAATCTTGTAATAGAGTTACATGTAGTAACAATCTAAATGTTAATCAACTTGTAACGGTATATATCGATACCTAATCGGATAAACGAATCGAATGTTTGTCGCGGCGATCACGAAATGCTCGTAAGCAAAATCTTTTATCTACAAACTAAACGGCAGCGATTAATAAAGCGACAGTTGATTTTGTAATTAGAGAGATAAGGTTTAAAATAGATTGGCGCAATTTCCTTGGATATAATTCTTGGATATCACCAGATTGTCGGAGTTGCAGGAAAAATGTGGGTTGTGTCTTATTCGGGTGGGGTAAGGGTGTTTTTTGTTTGGCGTTGTTATAGTGGGACGTATATGGCAAAGTTTCCAAGGTCCACGTTCCTGTGACGTGTTTATTTATCGGCGCTCGCGCACCACGTCTAAACACGGGAACTTGGCGCGAATGTGACCTAGATGTTAAGCGTGCAGTGCATTTGCGGCGTATATTTACTTCCTTATTCAAATAAGTATTTATTGTCCGGAGTTTTGCATCTTGTTGTATTTATGGTGTATTTAATATTTTAGAAGACATTTCACGTGTGATAGTCACGGAAATACTTATACTAGAACGTTTCTGATTTATTTTATACATTTGTATATTTTAGGAGGCTTGGCAATTGTAAATTTTGATAATAAAATACAATAAAGCTTTCAAACTGTCTTTGCGAAATAAATTGAAATGTCGAGCGCATGAATTTTTTTATCATTTTTGTGAAGTTTTTTGTATGACGTATGTGCAAAAGATATGCAATAGATTTGCAATTTATTTTTTAGGATAATATGCAATGCTCTTTTATGTTTCTTTTATATATTTAATGATCGTACCAAATAAATCATAAGCCTATATGACAACACAAATCGTAACCATCGAAATAACCAAACTTTACACCATCGAAATACAAGTGAGCCTCACAAATTTAGGTGGTAAGACACAGGCATGGATTTAGGTGGTAAAATAAATCCAGTCTATACTAATGAACTAGGACCTTATACTTTCATAACTCGCCTCACCAGCTCGTGGCGATCACGATCCCTTGTTCACTTATTAACGCTACAGGGGCTATGTATCACGCCTTCATGCTGCGGTGTCATATGCTGAACGCCCACAGGAGATATCAGCAATTGTGATTGGAATAATATGGTGATGTATGGAATTAATTGTATAGAAGGATTAGGGAATTGTCCAATCTGGTAGATGATGATTATGATAATGATCGTATGTGCTTTAATTGTTTGTTTAAAATGTTCGCGAAGAGAAGGTTTTCATAATGCTTCTTTCAAAAAAAGTAAAAAATTACACTTTATACACAAAATACACTTTCTTACTTATTGCAGTTAATACGAACATGATATCTCAAGTTTTAAAAAACCTGGAGAAAATAATAGATACAAAAATTAAATAAAAATACGACCACGTTAGCTCTATAGCCTACACTTTATGTCGTATCGAAAGTAGGAAGTGATTTATTTAGAGCAAACGCTATATATCTGAGGATCGTGCACAGATCCGTTGACCATTTAAAGCCTGATTGTGTGGTCACTATGAGATATAGGTACTACGGTAACGAACTGACAAGGCGTCTCATACACGAACACGTCAGAAGCAAAACTTCCTATATACTATTCTAGTTTTAGGTTGATAGCAATTATTAGGTGCGAGTAAGGTTTAGTGTAGGAGCGTTCTGTAAGCTTACTGAATACTGTTTGCTCGAATCGGTTACTTGGTGGTCTTCAATCTCAATAAATCTTAACTAGTTAATTACTCATCTATGTTTTTTGTCTTTGGTAAAAACCTAATAAAAATAGACACCACTTTAATTCAAATCAATTTCTATCATGCATTTAGTTTGGTGGTTCATGCCCTAAAATTTTCCATAGTAGCCAGGTCAGTGAGGCTGATCGTAATATTTACATTATCGACAGGATGATAAAATATGAATAAAACATCGCGTCTCAGCCGCTTCAGAATATTAAGCTTAAATGTAATTTGTTCAAGCACTTGTCGCTTAGTGTTAGAGCAAGCTTTATGTGGAAATGTCATTTATAGAGTGTCGAAACGTAAAATGTGTGAATTCCGTTCGATATATTGTGTTTTATGTCGATTGAGATCGTGTTAAAATAAATAAATCATTTGCTCGGTTGAATGGAGTAAATTTTATGTCACATAAATTGGCTTGCCTGCAAATTATTTGTGAAGTAATTGGAGTTTAACTGTGTTATCTATATAATGGGGAATAAGATGAACGGTCGATATGAAAGGTGGGTATAACAGGACAAAATATGTGTAATTTTCGTTAATTATTTGGGAGCGATAGAGTTAGTAATTTATGTTGAAAAGATGGAGGAAATATAAAACTACCAGTATTTTTTTCATATTTTAATTCAAAACTGTTAAAGGTCAAATATTGAATCTAATTAAATTGTATGTAACATGTTGTCCGAAAAGTTTGTAATTCATAAACAATAAATAATATCAAGCACATTTTACCTCGTAATTTCATTTTACTTCGGTTCAACCATAACAATTCTATTTCCAAACAAATGCAGTTATCCCATATCCAGTATGTGAAACGCATTAACTTCCATAGTAGCAATAATTTCAAAACAGTTACTTTCATTAACCTTCATTTAATAATTGCATGGGTTCGCCAAAGGATAGTGTAACAATGTGATATTGTTATACACCATTTTCTACTTTATTATAATGTGATAAAGGTGGTTTTAGAATGGCTAGTTCATTTTGCAACAGGTCGTCTAACGACTCCAATATGGTTCGGAAGAGGTGACCATACATTTTATTGTAAAGAGACATGTGTGAATTTTACGGATTTAACAATATTGCCTATTTATGCATCCTTTGCTCGTCATGTGAAAGGTCATAGTTTAAGTTACTAGGAGTACTACATGCTAAAATATGTAAATTAGCAAGACGTAATATAAATAGTTTTCCATGAAACAAGAACATAAAAAATGTTAATTGAATACTTATTTTCCTAAGAAAGTAATTTTAATTGTAAGTAATTGTGACATTATGCAGAATTTAGAATTTTCTATTATTATTGTGATGATCATGAACAATTGCAATGCATTCTTCGGGACCATCTTTAATCACCTATCACAACGTTGATGTAATTATACCAAGTAAAAAGTCCAATAAAATCCCAGTTATGTTTTCATGGTGTTCCTATTAAAGGGCGCATTATAGAAGACGTGACCAGCCGACGTTTTCATTAAGCCTCGTTTCCTATACTCCGATACACCTATGATTAACTAAGTCTTCAGCTAATTGTGCCTATCTTCGTGATTGCCTACTGGATCTTTTAATTTAGCTTGTACTTGATGACTGTATGCTTTAATGCATCAGATTGAATAATCTCCGTTAAATAGGACTTTGGAATTTAGATGAAGGAAACATTTTGAATTGGTGTTTCAATGGATGAGGGATTTGTTGAATCTGTTGATTTAGTGGTCGAAAAAACTTTCTAGAAAGGCTATTAGATGCTTTTTGGTTTCTATAAAGTCCAATTTATTTAACTATAAAGGAGTTTTGTTAGGGAATTCATTGAATGTTTGCTTATTAATAAAGATGTTTGTGATGTTTTATCTTAGGTTTCGTTTAGTTCCTTGATAAAAAGAGCCTTTATTCTATTTATTTTAAGTTTATAACCAACCAGTTCAACAGGATTTGCTTAGAAAATTCCTAAACCAATCTTAAATAATATACCTATTAGTTTCTTAATAAAAAGAGCCTTTATTGCAGTTAACCAACCAGTTCGTGTATAAAATTCGCAAATTAATGTGAAAGGCAATAAAAATTTAGACTAACAATATTAATAAATAATAGGCTCAATTAATTATACACAACGAAAGTTTCCATCGATATTTCCAGTACATCTGAATCATGTCTGATGGCTGATAGCAGACATTGAAGGCAGCCCCATGTCTGCATGTTAATATCTTGTTAATATACCGTTCTGGTTTAATTATCAGGACCGCTGGACATGTGGGAGTCGTTCAGCTTCCGTATCTATTTATAGATAACGTTTTGTATCGATAAGACGAGTTATGTTGTGTATGAAAGCTGGTATTACAAAGAGGAATTTGTTTGTTTGGTTGAAGGCACGTATCGAACTACTGGTTTGGGTTGAAAAATTATTTTTCTGATGGATAGTCTATTTATTTGTTAAGGTTATAAACTTAACCAATAAATAGACACATACATACAGTATACATTATAATGTTACCCTTAATATATCATGAGGCTATGACTGATGATGATTTGATGTTAAAAGCAAATTGATCAACATTGTTCTATTCTGTCTGGATTATGGATTTTCCAGATATTCAAGTAAGGTTTAAAGCTTTATTACACCTTTTCAATGTACAAAATTAGATATGAGGCTCTGGCTCTCTTGCTAGGCATAGCCTGTGTTAAGGTTAGGTTTAACTATTGGTTTCATTTGCAAACCGTTGATGACTATTATCGTAGGCAGGGTATATTTTTAGAACTATTAAAGCTAATAACAGTACCTCCTACTTAGTTTTATATAAAATACAATAATATTATGTAAACAATGTTTTGTTATGTAAATAAAAGACAGGATTTAACTTTAAGCGCGAGTTCTCTTTAGGTTTTGTCGTATTTCACATAGGTAGACAACTATTAAAGTGACAGATCCCTGGTTTAAAGTTAGGCTGTGTCTAAATTGTTTTGTGGTAATAACTACCATTTTTGTTTAAATTGCAAAGCTAATAGAAATCAAAATGTTTTATAATCCTCAATTAATAGGCCCTCCAATCCTAGTCACCTTGATTCCAAAAAAAAAGAAGTAATAAATATAGCTACCTCTGAATGAAGTCCAACCGGTGGTTTCGCACTTATCTAAAATCTCAGCAGTCGCTATTGTTCGCTAACCTTGTATCGGAAGGAGTGCTTACTGCTCGTGATTGCGTATTATTTATTACCCATTATCTGTTAACAGTTAGCGAACTGGACTATTAACTTGATATTCATACGAGTATCACGATTGTATGGGTGAATGGAGTGGTAAAGGCTGTTCGCAAATTTCATCTACCTAAGTCTAACCCTTAAATGCTCCCGTGTTGTATTCTTGTGTTTTTTTATATATTTAATCTTTGTTAAATACATGAGACCCTTAATTAATTCTTTTTACTAAGCTTGCTTCATTGTTAACTAAAAATATTTACCAACATTATTGTATAATTAGGTAGATTAAAGATTTTATTCTCTTTAACAGGAAACTTTATTACCTAATAGTTTATATCTATTTAAACTGTACTGAAATGGATTTGTGTGTATTAATGAATTCTTACATAGGAAAAATAAAAGATGAATGAGTAACCAGATTGTAAACGATCAAAATTTCCCCCATTTTGAGCTATCTTGCATGACGAATTAAATCATATGTCACAAGCATCATGACAAGCCTGTCATACGTATGACAGATGGCTGTCAACAAACCTATGAAGATAATCCTACCAATTTAAAATGCACACACAATATACCCTAAAGTGATATAAATAAAGCACATTTTTGGCTATACAGCGTTGTTTTATAGCTTCTCAGATTTTGTGACACTTTTTTCCAGTGTGACGTCATTCTTGTTCCGGAATAAGGGCGGTTTTTACGTATGAAGGAAAATGCGTTTTGGTGAGAATCTCGCGGAATTTAGAACATTGTGGTGGTCTTTATTAAAAGGTGGTAAGGTTTATTTTTGTATGCTGTTAAATATTTACCCATCACACGTTTGTGGGGTAAGTGACACGTAAAATTGTGGGGTAACTTTATTTTTAAGGTTGAGATTGACGAGCGTATCGTATGTCATTGGAAAATTATCTCCTTAAGATTTATTGATCACCAGTGTGATAAAAACGACGTGAACGCTTAACATATTTAGGATATTCTAAATCAGATTTATTTCTACACGCGCGCCTGCTTGTATTCAGATATTCTTTTAGATATTACATTTTATTATTATGGGCTACTTGTTTAAATAGATACGAAATACACTGTATTAACGCATATATATTTAGTTTTATTAGGGTGTCTCTACATTTATTAAAATATTTTTGTTACGTGAAATAAATATCATGCAAACTGACCAACTTACCATTGTGTTAATTTATTAAGAGTAAAAATAGTATACTGGGTCTTACTTCAATCTTAAAAAGGTTTAGCTGTGTTGTGTATTACTATTATAATGTCCCTGCTTATGGCTTACTCCATCCCGATTCCCGAGCATCATAAACATTATTATTCCTAGTCATAGTGAAATAAACAAACAGTACCAATTATTATCTCAAAGAACAACTACAACTATCAGCAAACATCACATTATCGAGTCCTCGGTATTGATTAAAAAAGGCAACATAAATTAGCGAATTCAGGGGACGAGGAGTTGTCA
>CAJQZM010006718.1:0-12983 GCA_907164665.1 Colias nastes | reverse complement strand
AAGTTGGCAACTCCTATAACTGGACGAAAACCAGCGCAATGACCCTACGATGGAGAAAAAGAAAAAGCCAGCAATATTGCCTAGGTGCACCTCGATATTTCTCTTGCCTATACGTTTATAGTTTATACTCAAGTGGATGTTTATGCACCCAGAAATGAATGAAATATTACACGTTCTTATACGTTTACAAATATTTTAATACAGAAAACCTTTTTTTAATAAATAAAGGGAGAAATATATTAAATTACTACTGGTAAGGGGTGAGCCACATTCTACCAATAATGGATTAACTGTCGGGATATTCACTTGATATACAGTACCTACAGCTTAAAAACAATATCGATTAGAGCGCCATGACTATTCAATTAGTTATTAGACGCTAAACACAAGCTAGACCAAGGTTAAAGACTACAATATCAAACGCCTCCGTTTAGTTCCATCAACTTATAGAAATAATTCTATTTACTACTTTCTTTGTTACGGATTATCGATGATATATCTTGTTGCAGCTATTCAAATGTAAATAATAATATACGATTTTTTTTACAAACAAACTTTTTTTGGACTAACAGCGTGGATTAAATCATGTTAATCCTTCCTTTAATTTACAGATTAGTCTGATTTCTTCATCTTTATCATATAAGGATAATGAGTGTTATTCAGCGTTATCGGACATGGGAGAAACAATCATCTAGAGATCAATTTCGCCATATTGGTGAAAGTATGAAAACAGTTTCGTGACTGAGTCAGTGGCGCGACATCCGCCGATGTTGCCACGTTTCGTTACTAGGAGACAGACTGATTCAAGGAACCTTCGTTTTTCCATGTGACTCACTGGATTATGACTTGTTTGAAGCTTTTGTAAGTAATTTAATTAGTTGAGTTTAACATTAACAAAATCAATTTTATAGGTGGAGTACACACGAGCAGATGGGTCAGTGATCACCAAACTTCAATTTTTTATATGATTTTTTCTGTGGTCGAGTTAACGTGTCACGTGATGTTGATTGGCTGAGAGTGTGTTGTCAGCTCTAAAAAATGTCGACCTAGATTTAATGACGAGTTAAGAAACAAAAAGTTTAAGAAATTGGTTTCTCGTGTGTCTTTCTCACCGCTCTTAAAATTATAAAATATCTTTATATTTACCTGCTTTTACTTTAACTGATAGAAAAAATATCAAGAAATAACATTAAGTACGAAATAAAGATTAATAATATGCTACAAAATATGGCTCAACAAGTCAACACATATACTCAATAGTCAATACTTGCCTTTTAACTGCTGTAAATTTGATCTTTTATTTTCATTAGGAATATGTTACATAAGTTTCTGATATGAATAAAATGAAAACACAAAACTGCCAAACCTTATTAAATTATTCCAAACAAAAAACCCTTAAAACATTACCGTATTACGTGGAACAAATTAAAACAAACACATAGACTGGCAAAAAATGGTAACATTGGCGTTTGCCGCCATTTTCCAATCCCAAGTGCATTGTTAAAAGCCGACGATCAGATTACATTTCAACCTTTATTGTCCACTATTTCTGTTCACAGAATTTACGATATCGTACATTTGTATAAGCCTACACATTATACATTAAAATCGTTATCAGCGCTTATACAATTGAGATAATATTATTTATTGAATACTAAAATATATGTAGCACGCGCACGTTACTAACAAAAACATTATTACATAAAAATTTAATAGGCAAACAGAACCTTAATTAATATTATGTGGATTGTAGAAATTACATTTATTCAACCTTTCTTTGTAATCGTATTAGTCACTTTCATTAATTTATGATTCGTGTTCTAATGAAATTCAATTTTGATATTAAATTTAACATAGCAAGTTCAGTTATCAGTTATTAGAAATATGATTAATTTTATGCGGCCATTCACATCATGTCACTGAATCAAACATATTATTTTAATACTTATAAAATAAATATGTATTTACATACCTCATATTTAAACAGACCCTTTATAAAGTTTTTAATTGCTTTTTGTTTCGATGATATTCAAATTTAAATAATTGAATACATGTAATAATTAAATGTAGTTAAATTAATTTTATAATATGTACTTAATTAAAATTCTTGATGTTTCATTTATTTTAACGTGAAAAGTCTCTACGTAATGTACTATCGTAGTATTATAATATAACAATATAATATATGGTAACGTTAAAACCATTATAAGCATATAATTTTTCAATAAAAATTGTTATGTATTAAATATTTGCCTTATCTAAAAGGTACCAACTAAGTAAAGGTATTCAAACCGTAACAAGCAATTTTACAAGTTTTGAACGATGCTTGTTTCTTAATAGTAGTGTATACCTAATATATGCATTTACCGATTACACGTTTCATTATAAACATAATCTATCGAAGCGAATCCATCATAACAATAAATACAGCTTTACAGCATGAACTTTAAGTGGAAACAATAATATAAAATCTTGAAATAGAGCAAAATATAAATAATAAAACAAATCAGCAGTGTAAAACCTGGTGAATAAATAAATATCAATATCCCCTCATCAATTCAATATTTTTGTAATATTTACTTTTCTTTCTTTAATTTAAAATTTAAATTATTGATCTGCTTGGGTTGGAATCTCTGGTCCTCAAAAATATATAATTAATATTTCACACCAATGACTCAAGTATTCAACTTGTAGTATCTCCCCAATATTACGCGTTTTCCAACTTTTTCTCCTCATTACTACAGCAAAATTTTCACCTTCCACAAAGAAATCTCTTTTGTAATACGATTCGATTTTAACTTTAAATTACTGGGTCAAATAAATGTAGTCCTACGTATGATCAATTTGAACAAATCAACGTATCTGGGTCACATTATATTATGATGACCGTGGACTATGCGAGTTGCCGTGCTCATGAGATTTATAGACCGCTATTCTAATAGACAAATTACACCCCGCGTATTCTTTGTTAAGTATAGTGACGTGAGAGAATGTATTGCATTACATTTTATAGTCTATGGTTATTGGTTAGACCAGTCTTTCCCAACGTGGGCGATAACGCCCCCTTGTGGGCGCTGCAGGCCTAAAGGGGGGCGGTAAGAGACCCAGAAAAAAAAGGGGGCGTTGTGTAGGGTTTTGGGGTCGATTTATAATTTCATCTACCTAGCTAGGAAGACTCATAGACACCGACTGAGCTCTCGACTTCGAGAGTCGACATCTTGTGAACATCAACTAATATTAATTAAGATACAGCTCAAACTCGGTTCGATATAATAGACCGCGGGCAATCATGTTTTAACAAGTTTTTGTTAAATAATCCGATTTGTACATTCCTGTATCAATCGGCTGGTTCTATAATACTTGTTCTTGCCACTCTTGCTTGTCGAGTATGATTGGGCGTCGAATGAGATAAACGAGTTTATGCACGTTTGTCTTATTCCTGTTGGTGCGTGCGGCTGCTAAGCAAGATGACGACGGACTTCGAGCTTCGTACAATATCTCTTTGTTAATTGCTCAAAAAGGCAAACCACACAATATCGGAGAAGAGTTAATTTTGCCAGCAATAAAGGAAGTAATAACTACTGTGCTTCATAAACCGGCCGCAGATATTATCCGAAAAATTCCTTTGAGTAATAATTCTGTGCAAAGACGAATTGATGAAATGGCTGAAAACATTGAAGAATCATCGTGCAATCATCTGAGGACTAGTCAATTCTCAATTCAGCTCGATGAGTCCACTTTACCAACTAATGAAGCGTTGTTGCTATCTTACGGGAGGTTTATTAAAGATGAGAAAATACGTGAAGAACTATTGTTTGCCAGAAATTTGGAGACAGATACAAAAGGCGAAACCATATTCAATACATTGGAAAAGTTTTGTGAAGAGAAAGAGATTCCTTTGAAAAATATTATATCAGTTGCTACGGATGGCGCTCCGGCTATAACAGGGCGCCATAAAGGCTTCATAGCGTACTTAAAGAATAAAATTCCAGATGTCCTTGCTATACATTGCGTTATTCATAGACAACATTTGGTTGCTAGAAACTTAGTGAACGACTATTTCAATCACTGCAATATGTCATCAAAGCAGTCAATAAAATCCGTAGCAGCTCTTTGAATGATAGATTATTTCATCAGCTTTGTGCTACTAATGACGAAGATTTCAACCGTTTGTTGCTTCATACTGAAGTTCGTTGGCTGTCAAGAGGCAATTGTCTGATTCGATTTTACAACCTGTTTGACTCTGTGATAGAGTTCTTGGAAACTAAAGATACAGAACTGCGCAACAAGCTCATAACATCAAAGAATGATATAGCTTACATGACAGACCTGTATAAATTGTTCAACGACATGAACCTCCAACTGCAAGGCGATGAACTAAATTTAATTAAAACAAAAAATGTTGTTGCTGCTTTCGCAGCCAAACTGCTTCTGCACAAAAAGAATATGGGCAGACGTGAGTTTCACAATTTTCCGAATTTATCAGTATTCTGCAGTAACGACGACTTGTTTGCCTACTGCCAACATTTGGAAAACCTCCACATTGACATCACCGAAAGATACCAGGACATTTTAAACTTGGAAATACCAGACTGTGTGTTGGATCCGTTTTCAAATGTCAACACAGCAATGTCACCTCAGCTGGAAGAAGAACTTATAGAATTGATAACAAACGAAGAAACAAAAATCAAGTTCAAAAATGGATATCAAGAATTTTGGCTACAACAACCGATCCCGCAATTGTACCCTGGATTGTGGTCAATTGTTCAACGATTCTTGATAGCATTCCCATCGTCATATTTGTGTGAACGTGGATTTAGTGCTGTGGCAACGCTGCTTACTAAAAAGAGAAATCGTTTGCGTGTTAACGAACGTGGCGACTTGCGGCTGTTTTTGAGTAAATTGGAACCTGATATCAACAAACTTATTGAACAGCATCAGATTCAACCTTCACATTAGTTTTAATATAAGAATTGATTATGTTTGTTTTATTTTCAATAAAAGATACTCTGTCCGAATACTATAAAGTTGCGTTTCAATAATCAGTTAAAAGTACTTAGCGGTTTTTAAGTATGTTTAAAAAGGGGGGCGTTAAAAAATAATTTATTCTTAAAGTGGGCAGTAGACAAAAAAAGGTTGGGAACCCCTGGGTTAGACGAATGTATATTTCTGATTATGCCGTCAATAAACATTATAAGGCTGTCGTCGTACTTAGGTGTTATTTAGGTGAAATTAATATTAAAACACATATACACAAAACAAAATATAATTTATGTAGTAAATGCTGGTAATAATCTTCGTTCAGTAACTATTACAGCTTACACAAATTAACATAATTAAGTTCAATATTTATTAAATGTAAATGTACAATTCTTTGAAGTGTATGCTTAAAAGTCTTCAAGTAAAAATCTAGCCAAATAAGCGTAGAACAAAAGCCTGTCCTAATATATGAGGGAGTAACAATAAGTGATTTCCCTCCTATATTGTGCTGGTACGTGCTATGAAATGCATGGGTGACGACAAATCCATAGAGAATTCATATGCAATTCGTCGAACGCAGATTGTTTCGTGTTAACTGTATGAATATTAATTAATTGCGGTAAGGATACCATGTCGATTGTCGCACATTCCAATTGAGTACGTTCGCACCTTTTGTTTTCGTCCTTCATGGTCTTGCAAGAACTGGTTTGTAACTTCCTGGGCTAGCAAATATTACAAAAAAGGCAACAACTGTTTACTAAGGAGATGGGTTATCTGTCTGAAAATGCAAAAGCGATGTAGGCGCCTTGAAAAGAAAAAGTAGAATAAATAAAATATGCACAAGCAAGTAAACACACTTTAAGGATATTGATTTTCTAAGAAGAACTTATTTATTTAATCTAACATGTTTTTCAACACAATTTTCCTCTTTCATTAATAGTTTTAGGTATTTTTGACTAAACGTTAATAACACTTGTTATTAAGAGTCCTTATCGATTTTAGAGTGATTTTTACTTGTTTCTGTAATTCTTTAGACGCTCGTTTAACAAAACTAAATTAGTAACAATGTGTGATGATATCTTAAATTAAAGATTCATTCAATATCTAAAATACGTTCGAGACAATTTATTGATATTCATTGTCCAGTTTGTTTAATAGCCAATAACCTAAGGCGTGTTTCAATTTTTTCCATGCGGGACGTTCGTGTCTTTGTATTTTACACGGAATTTAATAGAAGAAGTTTTCTTATAAAATATACTACAGTAAAGACACTGAGACATCCTAAAATATGTTCGAGGCAATTTATGTACTTTTATTGAAAAATTCAAAGAACATCTAAGTTAAAATAGCCTTACTTTGATGAAATTTTATGCGTATATGGCGTCGAATTTCTAGTTCTTACAACAGAGTTAAAAAAAATAAAAAATACACTGACTAAATGATAGGTTAATGCTTAAAAATTTGCAATAAAAAAATACATATTATATGTTTTATGAAAGAAATGGAATAATTTAAAGTTCTCTAGAATTTTAGATTATATACGGGAGCGCAAACGTTGTTACGGCAGATCTATATAATCGAATATTCTAGAGAATTTTAAATTATACCATTACTTTCATATAACATAGTAGTTAGTTTTTTTAAACGAGCTCCTAAAGAATTAAAGAAACAAGTCAAAATCACTCTTAAAATCGATACGGCCTCTTAACATTTCCGACCTTTAGTCTGATTTTTTAAGTAAATATAAAGTGTTTCACAGTAAATTTGAACTCGTAACGAGCTTAAAGTTTTTAAGGTCGATCTTATTTTTCAAGAATCTATATCATAAAACCCACAAAAGTTATTCATTTTTAATGTATTTTTGTCTTCACTGCTAAACTAACGTTAATGAGTCGTATAGAGTCCTTCTCTTTGCTAATGTAGAGCCATTAAACCGGGAGTCCTCCGCCAATGACCAATCACTGATGTAAATGGTAGAATCAGGTTGTTAATAGTTAATAAAAATTTGAAACTTAAAAAAAAAATAATCAATTTTATAGACCATTTTTAATATTTGGAACGGTTTGAGTTTGGCTATTTACCAGAAAAAAAATATATAAAAATCCTTATTTATATCTAAAAACAAAGCAATAAAAGAACTGTAATTCCACGTAAATAAATATTTTTATGACTTCACCATTGTAATTCACATACTCGTACAAGCGGACACGCGCATTGCGCCAATTTGACAAATTTTATTGTTATTGTTCCAGTATTTTCCGTAGTTATGAACGGGATTAGAAATAAAAACGATTTATTATTGTTATTAAAGCCTAAGTCTAGCCAAACATGATATTGATGACCGTTTAGCGTGTATAAAGTGCGGTGACCGACATGATCCCCATCTAACGATCAACTAACTGCCCTTTGAATAAATTAATTTCGTTGAACTTATTATAATAAGCAGTGGCGACTGTATAGTGTCGACGACTTACTATTATTGTTCTATGTTACCATATATTTAACCCCCGATATAATTAATTTTACTTGCAGACTATTAATTGTTCGATGAAGCAAAAGTTATGGATGTTCGTATATAATTATTGAAAACATTTTTTTTATGAGTTGTTTTTAGTAAATGAAAAATTGGATTAAAAGAAATGTTCGTCAATTAGCAGACTGTAAACCAACCCAACCTCAAGTCAGTCAAATCATCATCATCATCAGTAAATAGACCAAGAGCTTTTTTGTATAATTCCCTCGGTACTGGCAAAGTGACATTGCGAACACCAATGTTGCTTAACCAAGTCGATGAAACCGTCGTAAAATTTAAGACATGTCATGAAATTCTTGATGCATCATGAACATTCCTATATAAAGTAAATTTACCCTTTACTATATATTACCCAAAGGTTTTCTTCGACCTACATAACTTTTTACATATACCCTTAAACAATTACGAGTAGGTTTATAAGTATAAAGACCCACCTTAAACACAAAAACAACGTATTAGTAAATTGGTGAGCACGGCAAATAACTTCAGGATTTGCAATGTGGGCGGTGTTAAACGAAGGGTTAAAAGCGACCACGACACTACGCAGGCTATGCAGGCCAAGTTTGTTAATGCAAAGACTACGAAACAACATTTGTATCACCCCCTAACCGCAAAACAAACTAAATTGTCCATACACGACGCGCTTTACCAAAGCAATTAAATTGTTCAGTGTGTGAACTTTGTTGTTTTCTTGTTATGCAACAACATTGTCGACTACCTACATAATTTCATATAAGTAGAACAATGTTTTTTCTAAACATAGAATGTATAAAAATAGTTTAAAGGATAAATTTGTTAGTTCCTATGATTAAACAAAGTTTATGAATTTTCATACAACATGTAAAGCTGTTGTTAATCTATATATGTATATAAAACTCAAAGGTGACTGATATAGTGATCTTTCAACGCACAGCCCAAACCACTGGACGTATCGGGCTGAAATTTGGCATGCAGGTAGATGTTAGGACGTAGGCATCCGCTAAGAAAGGATTTCCCGAAATTCTTGCGGGAACGGGGAAAAACGGGGATGCACTTACAAAGTCGTGGGCGGAAGCTACTTATTTATAATTTAATTATGTCATGTCATTTTAACTCAAAGCTTACCAAAGTAGGTAATAACTCATTATTGTAGCTATTTTCGTAGTTTCGCGGAGCAATTTGAGAAACTTGATAAAAACTTTATGATAAAATGATTTTAAGGGGAAACCTTCACCGTTTACTCACTATTAAAAAAGTTTGAAGTTAGAAAAGTAATTTTAAGGAAGACTCGCTCCGGGTAGTCGTGTCTACTGTAATTTACTTAAAGTTTCAAAAGGAATTAGAAACAATTTATTTAGTATTAAACTATAGCAGAATTTGGTAATAACCAGACCATGCACGGGGTTGGCAATTTCCGCGTCTAAATGGAACAAATTTTCAAATTCATATGAATAAGTAGGTCGTATAACAGCAGGGAGACGGGCGGAATGCAACTCGTTATTTCTGTTTAGACGATAAGTAATTCACGACGTGCGACAAAGCCCAGATTGTCGCGGGTTGCGAGGAAATGTGAAAAGTTAGCAACTTCACCGATATCTTGGTCGCACATCTGCTTAGGCACGTGCTCAAGCCCCCGTTGCAGAGGGGATTGGATACACTCGCCACGTAATAGCTCTTTAATTATTTAATCGAACACCAATTTATATGTTGTTGTGTGGGTACGTGTGTTGTTTATAAATAATAAAACATCTAAAACTAAAGTCAATTTGTCTCTAATTTATAAAAAATTTTTTATGTTATAAATAGGCCATATGAAGGTATTTTTTATTGATGAGCACATTATTAATTTATGTATAATTATTAGGTATACGTATATTGTATAATATAACAAATCCTGTTATATTGTACCAAGAATATTATATTTTCTGTAATTAAATATTTAATCATTTGGCGAAGCACAAGTCAATCAAGCTCTACCAACAAAATGTTTAACATTTTAAACAGAATCTCTCAGCTTATAATAATTAATTGAAGCGATTAAATCCTCAAAACATTTTAGACAATTTAGCTACATACTCAATATCAGACAGAATAAATTATATGCAAATATACACATACATATCTCGAAAAAAAAAACAATATAGGTAAGTATAATATGGATATGTTGATTAATATATTATTGTATTTAACTTCTATTTGAACTAGTAGGTTAAGTGCTAGATTGTACCTAATTCACAGACTGGAACAGCTGGATAATGTTGAATTAGCTGAACCGGTCCTCGTTCATGTCCTGACTCAGCACCAATTTGTCCACCCACGTTACAACCATATTTTGCAATTGAGTAGATTATGCGCTTACGTTAGTTTCCTTTTTAAAAGGTAGATTAAACAATTGTTCGAAAATATTTGCAAAATAACATAATACATTTAGTTGTATAAAAATGTATTTGAGCTGCTTTAGGTATCGTTTTTTTATATTTTTATAGCTTCATTAATCGCTTAATTTAAAGTTTCAAGGCAACGAAAAGTAACAATTTTAATTACATGTAAAGAATAGTTATTTAATATATTTATTTATGTTTAAAAAATGTTCTTTTTTATTTTTTGTTATAAATGTTATCTTATCAAAGATTATTTTAAATGATACATTGAATACCTACGAGCACAAATAAATTATAATTACAAATCGTAAAATCTAATATTTACAATATGAGAGTCGTGACTCGATGTTGCATAATTGTGGCTCTCATATCTTGAGTTTATGGTAGACTAGATTTCCGCCCGCGGCTTCGCCCGCGTTTTCAAAGGAAAACCCGCATAATTCCCGTTCCCGTGGGATTTCCGGGATAAAACCTATCTTATGTGTTAATCCAAGTTACCCTCTATATGTGTGCTAAATTTCATTGTAATCCATTCAGTAGTTTTTACGTGAAAGAGTAACAAACATCCATACATCCATACTTACAAACTTTCGCCTTTATAATATATATTAGATATTAGATTAGCATTATGTTGACATGAAAAGCTTGACATTGACACACATTAAGGAAACCAAATTAATTGTTTCACGGATCATAGACATAATATATAGAGAAATATTTGTTAAAATATTCCTATTTACAGGTTCAAAACTTTCATATCTATTAATTTAATCCTTAATTTCCTTCATTTTGTAAATTTACATACATATTACATTTGCTTTTTTTTTACAAGTCATAACTAATCAAGTAGAAGCACTTAAAAAAATATCCATGAAACATAATATTGAGGTAGAATATTAACTGTTTTTTGAGTAAAGCAAGATTTAGATTTGAATAAATATATTTTTTTCATTCATTCATTCAAGATATTGAAACGATATTACATAATATTATTGTATAATGTAACAAGTAACGCCATCTATCGTTAGTTGAACGTAACACAATGAAAGAACCATAATAATTTTAAGCTGAGAGCGACCTACAAATTCAGCAGATTTTTTTTAAACGAGCTACTTAAGTTAAATTTACACACTACCTTTAAACCTCGATTTTCCGTTACTACTGCAATTTTCTACGATACCTAGCTACTAGTTATTATTCTGTGACGATACTACTTAATTAAAAAAGCTTTGAATTTTTGCTTTGCTGATGAATTAATGTTTTTTAACTACTTTCTATCCCTTTCCACATTCACCCTCTCATTTATATGGGAAACACCTTGGAAACACATTAAGAACTGAATGTTGTTAATCTTAATGACGCTTTAATTTATTAACAAATGGCCCATCTGTTCAATTTTATTCCACTCTCAGCTTAATTTTTGTTTTTAATTCTAAAGATAAAATGATTGATTTGGTTTTTATAACACGCAATGTAAACAAGGTTTTTGACATACATATTAGTGTTTTTATTTAGTGTTTTACAACCATACCATAACTGTAGCTCAATCAACTCAATACATAAATAAAATTAATGCATAATATTAACATAATTATTCCTTTTAGATACATCAAAGCTCAATTAATTTAATATTTAAAACTACCGGAAGCAAACATGGTATTCTTTAGGACCATTAATTAGAGATTTTTAATGGCAAAATTAATTGAATCTAATTTATATCTACCATATTTTAATACTAAATGAAGTTTAATTTTGCATCAAGTAATAAAGATAATTACTAGCAGGATTAATTTACAAAATGCGTGTGTCTCATAAATATGAAGAGACAATTTTTGATTCAAGTAGGTATCTTGGTAATTCAGAAATACGTTGGTTCACATGTATATAAGGAACACCTAACTCTCGATGGTCTCTAGTTTCTGCACTGGAAAGCTCTTATAATAATTTATAGCTCCAACCAAAGACTCACGATTTCTTCTGACTTATACGTAATAAAGTTAATGCAATTTATATCTGAATTGGCAAGTAGAAAAATTACGCAAGAGGAATTTTAATGTGGTTAATTTCCACTCGTTTTCACAATATTATCTAAGTACTTTAACTAGGTAGATAACAGAATTTTTTTCTTCCCAAATAATTATCAATACTTTAATTTCCCGTTTATGAGTAGTAATCTGCAGACAAAACTATAAAAAGGGCTATAAAAAGCTTTTTTGCGTCCACTCTTCAACAACTCACTTTATGAGCTCGGTTTCAGATTTGCTACGATTGCGTCGTTCGTAAAAAAGCTATAGAGATTTGAATAGCCCATTATATGTTTAGAACAATAAATTCAATCCGATGTGCAGTCGTTTAATATTTTATAGCGATAGAACTGGTTTATTCAATTTATAGTATATTTAAAAAGATAACTCTGTCATGAATGCTCCCGAAGGTATCTAGTCACGACCGGGCCGGTTTAAGAGGAACTAACCTTATTACTCGGGGATCGTCGTCGATTTGCAGGCTAGATTTAGCAAGCAAGCGGTACCGTGATTCATTACCGGCAACTAGCGCCTGGCGACCGATCATTTGTGCGCCGCGCCACCTCGTGATTACTATAACCCTCAGTGGGAATGCACCAATTGCAGCCTGCCCTGCACTCTCATTGAACGTCATTTTGCGAACATATTATGGCAGATAAACGCGGACGTAAATGCCGCTCAACCAATTTTAAAACGATACCGGTGATTACCTACTGACACGCGTTAAAGAGACAGAATGGTAGAAGAGGAATTGAGTTAAAATCACATTTTTTAACATTGTGCTACCGACAATGCCACCCACACTTAATTTAATGCTTATTAGTTATTAGTTATTATTCAAATGCTTCCTTCTTTCCTGTCTGTGACTTTTTTCGCAGACGTATTCGGTAAATCTTCAACCTCCTTAATTAAAGTATGCCTTCATATTATGCTGTGAATAAAACTTTATTTTTATGCAAACATCTGAAACAAAAATATATATAATCAAAATTTAATTTCAAAATCTATTAAACCTGAATATGCAAAAATTCAAACATGCCTATCATAATCTGTAATTACCTGACTCTCCAATACCAAATGATATTT
>CAJQZM010006714.1:0-18178 GCA_907164665.1 Colias nastes | reverse complement strand
TAGTTGTTGAAGCGTTCAAGTCTAATAGATTAGATGGATGTGCAACTATTGAAATTGGTTATATTTATTGGTATGGTCGTACCTTGAATCAAAGTTAAGTTGATAATTAATTTTTGTGAAACTAATTTACAAACGAATGAATATAATATTCTAATTTTACATTATATTCTCATTTTTTTAAATATTGCAATTGAGTTCAAGAAAATATAAAACCTAGTTGCAGTCATAATAGAAACATCAGCGGTAAAAAAGTGCTCTGCACCATAAAGCTTATAATTCCTAGATTTCAGAAATCCTGCAATATACGTAAATATTAATCCCACAACGTCTAGTGGAAAACTATTTCTGTAACTTCTTATACTTCTGTATATAGCAGAATCTATACTAATATTATAAAGCTGAAGAGTTTGTTTGTTTGAACGCGCTAATCTCAGGAACTACTACTGGCTAGATAGCCCATTTATCGAAGAAGGCTATAGCGGTATAGGCTATATATCATCACGCTAAGAACTGCAGAAGCGGAGACACGCGGGTTAACCCGCGGGGCACAGCTAGTACAAAATAAAAGCGCAGATATCTCTAAATCCCGTATCTAAACCTGCAAGTTGCACCCCCATCTATTAACCAACACTACTCACCAAATTCAATACCAAATATTATATACCATAAGCTGTTAACTAATGGGGAAAATTACATACATTATTATATAATTAGTGACCTTCAGCTCGACATAAACGCACTGGAACGTCTGCTGTGTATATTAAACACCAGTAGTTCCATAAAGGGGCGTACTAAAACTCCAATGCAGATAGGGTTCACACTAGCAACTTTAATAAAAATATATCTGTTCATACAGTTTCCCGAATGATGTGAATTTATAATTATTCTAGTAGAAGTCAATAACTTATATAGTTTGGAGTCACTTGTAATAAAATGTGTTAAATGTATATAATCGTTTGATAAGCGTATTGAATTGTAGTTAATGTATGAGATCATAATTAAGATCCTAATCTAAAGCTTTTATCAAAGACAAACATAGTGCAAAAAATGCTCTTAAATTAGAACCTTCTATCGTTTTTAAGAATCAGTTAAAATATTACCAATCATTGAAAGTGATGTTAAGAACACCAGAAACTTATTAGCAGCAACCCTACAGCCAGTAAGTGATTACACGCAGTCCCACGGTTGCTTACAAATAAATCGTAACCTTTACAGTGGCAGTATAAAGCACACTATAACGGCCACTAAAACTTATCTAATGATCACGATGTTCCGAAACTGTCTCCGGAGAGTTTTACTTATAATATTTATTATATTTGTTCGTACTGAGAATATGTTGTTATAGCCCTTGGGCTCGGTTGTATGCTCTATATTTTATTAGAAACTGCTCTATAAACATTGAATTTGCATCTTCAGCGTATTCGATATCTTTTTAGAATAATATAATAGATGGTTAAATTAATATTACAAATCTAAATAATTTGCAGTTTGGTTGAAAACCGAACCATTTTATGAAGAGGCTAGACTATTTATTAAACGTCTGATAAAGATAGTTGACTTGAACATTAACAAAAGTTACTGTATTATTTTATTGTGCTGTTAGAGCTAACTACATTACTACTTTTTATGTGTCTTAATCGTTTCGATATCTGTATCGAAATGATTTTAAAACTTCATTTTAATAATGAAAAAGTAAATCATCTCTCAAAGTTCCGAACGCATACTTTCAATATATTATCACCTTGAACTGCGTATTACACCCTGTTTAAAATGAAGCGATAAGTGCATTTACCGAATAAGCAACCATTAACGGGAATACATTTGCAATTCAACCACTTTACCGAAAAATCCCTTGCAATTATTCGAATTTAATGCTACATTTGCGAAGTTGGAACGCATTCTTTCACGTAAACACCGTATGTAAATTGCAGTAAATGGAGAATTAAGTTTTGCCATTTATTGTTGGGCTCGTTGGACGATGTAGAAAGAAAGTAAGGTCCTTCAACGATGTTAACTATGATTATTGGCATAAAATTTGATAAACTATTATTACTAATTGTATATTATGTGTTATTTTCAAAGTACAAATTCTAATGCATAGAGTTATCAAAGATTATACTCGAAATTCATACGTTAGGTAAATTTTCGGATGTAATTAATAAAGCTCATAAAATCAGCAATTATAGTACTTCTGAATTTAAGATAATATAGAAATAATCACGTTAAAATCACGTATTGGCTTTCCTTACTTAATAATTACTGATCTAAATCATTAAAAAAGTGAAACACGAGTTCAAAATATTAAGTTCAATCATAACTCACACAGTTTAAAGCGAATTTTCATATAAAGTTAATTTCTGGAAAATACTGCAAACATGCTTACAGGAGGCCATTAGGGTCGAGAAATATGATTTCCTGGAGTTTCCCACATAAAGAAAACTTTAAGCCGGTATTAGATGCCGTTTCACTCGTGCGGGTAGACGCAGATTTACGGCTGTAACGAAAATGTAGAAAATAGATACATACAGTTTGAAATGGACGGAGAATAAGCTGGGGATTATTTTTAATCTGAAGATGAGATATTGTGCAGCTTGACGCGAATTTAGTGAGTTTAAAAGGTAATAGAAGTGTGACAGAATTAGATTTAAGCAATATCTTGTTACTTATACTATGAGCATAGAAAGAGTTAGAAAAAAAACTATTTTTTAAGGTGTGATCGGACTTTGTTATGCTATGTCATTTCATGTTTTATAGAAATAAAGTTATTTTCACTCGACTTTTAACTACAAAAGTTGTTGCTCTATATCTCCATTAACCTACTTCCAAACTGTATTAAGTTCTTAGTGAATAGTTTTGATATATTATAAAAATTCTTTTTTTTTATTTTCCGTCCGTCTAGAAGGTTTAATTAGACGTTCACTTATTCGCATTTAAACGTCCTCGCAATTACTTAGCAAGGTAGAGATCGCTAACTGTAGTGCCTTATTTATTTAGTACTAGTTCTTGTAGGATAGCATTTTAGCCTGAAAATAGTAGCTGTTCTCTTTGTGAATTTACCTATTTATTTGTTTTGCTTTGACTCTTTCGCGTTGTCGACAAATGTTGTTTGACATTTGGAGACCAAGGCGCGATGTCTGGTGCATCTAACGACATAACTTTTATTTGTGAATGTAGTAATGTAGTAAGTACTTCTAAATAGGAATGGAGATTATGTAGGTAAGTAGGTAAGAAAAGAAGTAATCATTGTAATTTTAATAAGGTGAGGGAACATTCTTGGAGTTACTCTATTCAAGCGGAATAATTAAGTCTAACTTGAAACATAAACATGATATAGTTTTTAAATTTTTATCATTCAAATAGACACCACAGCTTTTGCTTACCTCAACAAGATATGTAAACTTAATATTTATAATGGTAGTAGGTATTAAAATATAGTAAGGACTTTAATTACATTATTTCTATGGTTAAAAGTTTTGAGCTTATAAAGTTTATTTTCTCGTAGTTATTAAAATTGAATTTATCCTATTTATTTGTAAATTTTACAACAAAGTTAATGAATTTGTTTCATTTTACGTTATATAATTATTATAAAAGTAATAATATCGTATACATGTACTAACTTATACGCTTTTTTATATTTTATTTGTTCGGATAAACGCTGTCTAATATTTTATAAGCTCTGAAATAGAAAATGATATCCAAAATAAAGGATATTCGCCATTTTCCGTGGGCGTGAACCGACTCTGTCGGGGACAATTTTAATGCGTTATTATATAGCGTATAAATCATTATGGTTTAAGTTATGAGCAGAATTATACTATAGTTATTAAATAAAAGTAATCTTAAGGTAAAGCTGTCTTAATTTATTAATGGGTTGCTAAAATGAGAACATTAATGAGGATCGAATTAAAAGTTTGCTTTTAATAGCCGTAGAATACTTGACATAGTTTTCCACATGTTTTTCACATTATTTCCGCCATGTCTTAAATGATGCTAAGTATCGTTTGTTTAATAATAATTAATTAAAATATTTATATGATAAAACCACAATTTTGACTCGAAAAAGATGTGCAACAGATTGTTATCTGTATACAACCACATTATTATATTTGCCAAACATTAATAAAATCTTTTTTTCTTATTAACATTTTCTATACAAATCGCGTTCTCTTATAACTTGTGCCTGCAATAACGTATGAGCTCGCGTGGCCCCGTCACCATTACAGTCCTTAATGTGCACGAAATGGAGGTTTTCAATTTTAAGCACTCAATTAAAACTGTAAAGAAAGCATTTACTTCGAATTACTCGAGATTATTTATTGAAGTGAAACTTCTTTAGGCGCGTTGAGAGTAAAATTTCAAGGTCGTATCAAGGCAATACCGTCACGTCATGGAGTAAAGCGATGATTTTGGTATCTTCAAATCTTGCCAAAGAAGTTTTACTTCTGGCACGTCTGCTTGGCACACACGCTCTTTTTTGTTTTAAGAGATGTGCCTGAAACAACCGAGGTTCTCAAGATGTTGTGTTTTATGTCATGTAAGAACTATTACTGGAATGGTTAAGTTCTATTAAATGGCTTATTATAAGTAAAGTCCCGTGTCCCATATTGGATTATGGGGCATTATTCATAAATCTGTTTCACTGGTGGATTTCCTTTAAAGACATGTAAGTGATAAGCTTTCTTTATCCTGCCAGACCGACACATTTTTTCTTCACCTCCACCAGGAATCGAACCCAGGATCCCTCGGTTCCACTCACGTGTTTACCACTCTAACAAGGAGGTGGTTTATTATGACATTTATATAATTATTGGCAGTAGAAACTTAATATATTTTTCATAATTCGTAACGAGACGTAGGTGTGAACAGCAGAGGCGGCTCGCCCTAAGGAGCGCTGGTGCAGTGAACTCCCATAAATAATTATAATAAAATCATACTCCTTAATTTCATTATTAATATTAATTATTACTATTTAAAATCAATCGTAATCGTAAAAAACTACTGTCAATACCAATGAATATATCCATCATTCCATCATCCCATACACCTGTATAATATAATACTGTAATAAGTAACGCTCGAAGCGGAGCGCTCACGATTGCGCTCCAATGAAAAAATATTTAGTACATTTCCTAATACGAAATCCAATAGGAGTGAAAGAGAAAGTTTGCCAGAGCCCTGCGCGTGAAACAAAAGATTTTCTATGGAAAAATAGCAAAATTCGGAGCGCCGCTCCCGCAAACGTTGCCGGTTCGTTTTTACCGCCGCGCCCGTACACAGGACAGCGATTGCGCGCGACGTTGCCACTCCTATATAAACAAACACTCGAGTCAACTTCAATGCACGCGCGCGAATGCAAATTCGGGAATTTTCTAATTAAAATCATAAGATACGTGTTGAAATAGCCTGTAGTTATCAGTATTACTTGTGAGTGTTAAAATGAACAATTATAATGTGGCGTTCATTAAAAAGTTTGTTAAAACGTTACAAATTCGGCTTGAATTGAAAGCTAAGTATGTGTAGTGCTAAAAATGTACGATAAAAACGAAAACAAATACGCGTGTGTTTAAATCCGAACAATATGTGAAAACACCGTGGTTGTGTGGTTGTGATGAAAGCAACAAACTATTTTGTTTTCCGTGTCTTTTATTTGAAGCGGGCGCGGCCGGCGGAGGTGAGAGTGCTTGGACTGAAACGGGCGTTGACGACTTAGCTCATCTTTCAATCTAGATGAAAAAACATTCACAATCTCGGTAGGTACCTACCATTTGTTGAATGAACTGCAATTGGCGTCTATCGGACGACAAGACATTCGTAAAGCTAGTATAGATATTTTTGCACACCAAAAAGAAAGACGTACCTATGCATTTCCTTTATAAGTATTTTTTTTAATAAATTGTACTGCTTTACACCATGTATTTTCAGTGTTTTATTTCAAGTGAACACCCATAAAATTTTGTCACGAGCCGCCTCTGGTGAACAGGATAATAATTTTAAATATGAAATTATTACGCCTACGTTCTATCAAATTTACTCTAATTGTTTTTGGAAATTAGCCGGAACAAATACGACTTATTCTGACAAAAACCGAAGTTAAAAACAGTATCATAATCTTATTCTATTTTCGGAAGAAAAGGGACGCCCACTAAGTAATATCATTATATTTAGTAACCAGCTAATTTAACTATTATTCTGGGTATTATTTTTTTCTAAGAGTAGCCAAAATGATTTATGTAATTCTAAATATACATAAAATTATACTCAAAATAATATTATTTAAATTCTAAATATTTAATAAGTTACACGCGAAAATTACTAAAAAATTTTAAACTGCAAACCTTCATTCAATGATGAATGTTTGCGCTCATACAGGGAAATACATTTATTGTAAATGTCGTATACTTGGGTTAACGTATTCGTGTTAGTCGATAAGAATCAGTCTCTCAACTTCGTCAGAGCTGTCAACAATTATACCAATATAATATAATATGTACCAATCATATAAGAAACTTAGATTCCCAATTCATAGCTACAGAATATCCGATACACTTCAAGCAAAACGCACTCACATTAGAATCAGTCTCTCGAAAACTTCGTCAGTACCAAATATCGGCACCCAAAGGCTGCCACTCACACTGTCAACTGTCGAAGCAACGCCGTGTCAACCTCACGGTGTCAATAGCTGACGGTCAGCAAAACAGCTTTCCATCATTTATTATGTTGTTTCGTTCTTGACGGACACGCTGTTTTGTCGTTTTCAAATTTGTATGGGGATTTGGGATTACTGTATTTTAGAGGAGTTGATATTATTTTGTTAAAAGACATTTTATAATTATTACTCTTGAGTGTTGCGTGGAAAAACAAAATATGATATCAAAAATTTTCTAATATCTAGAAATATGGTCTATATATAAATATAGTTGTTTATTTAAGAATTATGACCAAAAATTACCTAAATTACAAAATATAAAGTGATATATCAACAGCATTAATAGGCATGACGAAAGATTTTGAAATCCTCTTCCATAATGTGTGTATACGTTTACTATACAAGAAAAACCCTATATTTCGGTAATATACTTAAATTTAACGAAGATAAAAGCCATTTTTCAAAAAATATTTATTAACTGTGCCAAAACAGCTCGCAGGTGTCATGGCGTAGGCGTGACGTCACTCTTTAGTAAATACGTAATTATTTGTACGCATTGCGAAGAAAATTAAAAAAATATTTATTTAATATGTGTTATAGAAACGAATTTCAAAGTTTATAAGTGGTGTGCAGTATTGCAGTGTGAATCCACATAAAAATAATGCTCAAAAATGTGTTAGTAATTATTTCAAACGAGAAAATAATAAGAAATGATTGTATAAAGTTGGCGCGGAGAACCCCGAACCACGTTTTCGTGAATTCGCAATTATATTTCTGTTCTGAGTCGATAAAGCATACGTGAAACAATAGAAAATAAATAAAAATGCGTATTCTCAACATATTCATAACAACAAAACACATCTGACGTGAGTTGTTTACTTAAGCGTGACGTCACGCGTGTTTTAGTCAAAATGGCCAACTGCAGAATTTCAATGTTTTATTTTATTGATAATCTCATTAATCTTAATGTTTTTAAGATTTCTAAGTCACTATATTTAATTTATTTATTATACATTTTCCCTTAAAAACACTAATACGATTATTTATGGATACTGTCGTCATGCCTATTGTCAATTAAAACGAATGTATTAACAGTATTAACTCGTGTTGATTGTTAATTAAAATATTATTGTTAATGTTAGATATTCCAATATACTTTTGTATTAAAAGATGTGTTATCTGTATAACATAGAACAATTAACTTTTAATATCATACTTCACCTACAAAGAATATTCACAATTCTTTTGCTTAGCTACATAGCGTTCCAAAAAACTGTAAATAAAAAATCGTCTCCAAAAAGCGCGAACTGAAAAGAACGCACAAAGTTAAATTCCATACTCAAAGGGAAATTTCCGTCAACTGTAACAGTACGTTTAAAACTCTTGTACACCACTTCAATGTAGTTCTTTGGCGTAACTCCAGTACGGTCGATTGCTCTGTGCAGGTGAAACGGTCAGACATTCAAATAAGTTGATGACTGCGATTCAATTTTATTCGATTCTTTAATTGTTAGGTACCGGATAAATTGCTTGCCAATTTGAATGGGAGTGTTTCGTGTGCGTAGTTTCGTTACGTTAAAATTGAGATATTGTCTGATATGCTGAAAGAAGATGATTTGAAATTATTATAAAAGAAAGTATGTAATGTACTTATGGCATGAATTAAAGAATATAATTATTAATTAAAAGCTACTGTATTTTAATCTCTAGATAGAGAAATGGTTACGGATTAAATGCGCCCCCGGACGTAAGTTTGATCACGATTATTTGAGGTAATAATGTAATTGGCGTAGGTATAAAATATGTTACGTAGTAAGAACCATTTTATTAATAAGTAGTTTCAATAATAATAGGTAGGTACAACACAAAGACATGTGACCGATGATGCTTTCCCGATGACCCTTTCGAGCTGCTGAAATATAATACAGAAAACTAATTCATTGATAATATTATATACGTAGCAAACAGCGATGGGTCATCACACTAGGAAATTAATTTCCACCCAGTATCACCTTACTTCGGAAATGAAATCACATTCCAAAAACGCCTGCTATAATATCACAAGCTGTCAACAGCATATCCGATAAATCGTGCAATATTATGTTCCCGATATTACACGGTAGGGCTTCAAGTAATCGGTGTCGATTATAAGGGCACGATCGGAAATCTGTCTAGTGGGTGTCGTTTACCCGCCATGTGCGATTCGCGATGTAAGAAGATATTGTAAGGCCGTGTTTGCAGTGATATCCTTCCTGTTAATAGTTGTCATTTTATGGCAAAGATCTGTGATGTCAAATGTTATACATTCTGATAAACAAATTATGTTTGTCTTGTTTTATGGAATAATAAATACAATATCAAATTAAGGCATTTTCATTTTTAAGCTCCTATAAACTCGTCATAAAACGTAACATTTACTTATAAAAACACCTACCTACCTACATCTAAATTTGAAATGAAAATATGATTCATGTGCCTACTACTATTACGTTAATACTTACTTCGTAATACAATTAATACAATTTTCAAATCGTAAATAACAAAACCAAACATATTTGAAAGCCCTGCATCGAAGGTAATCCCCTTTAAACTGTAATCAATGACATATCACAGTAAGCCTACATTATAACACGAAACATGTCATTTGTCGTGATATGGATAAAGAAGTTAAATAAAATAACCTTTTTTTATTATTATATTTACTTGGTTCATTTTATATTTTCACATAAATCTTGTTTCAATCAAGTGGACTGTAAGATATTTCTAACAATATAAAGTTTATCATCATTTTTTCATAACGTTTGTTACTTACTAACTTTTGATAAAATATTATTTAAGAGTCCATCTTATTACTACTACTTGTACGTAGTATATTATTATTAGTCTGTGCTACTACTTTGTAATTCACTAATCGATTATTTTTACCCAATTCTATGTCCTTATCCAACCCGTAAAACTATATAAAACAAACCACATAGTACATACACCAAAAATAGCCACATTACACATTCAAATAAAGAGTACTGAACAAACAGGGCTATAAAAACGTTACCCTATGTCAAACTATAAAGAACTCTATTATTCTCGCGATAGCAGTTATAAAAGTTTTCATACATTGAATACTTTTTCGAAATTGGTTCATAATTCATTGAATAATGGCAGCACACGACGGTTCTCAGGCTTGAACGAGTGGTAATAATAGGCTCGCCAATGTCTGGGGTCAAGCCTTCATTTAATTTTAATCTGACGACAACCGCATATTATAGGCTTAAGGTCGTGTCTAACGCATTGTGAAGAATATTTTTACAGGGAAAAAAACATATTAAATATAGTGTTGTAAATCATAATCAAAGGCTCAGTAAAATATTGAAAGATAGATAGTAAAATTTACAGGTGTACCTACCTATATTTAGAAAAATTTCAAACATTGAGAACTGTAAAACAACCCGACAGAAAATGCAAGTACAATATCTTCGAAGGAAGAAATATGAAATTGGGGAAATTTTCAATTAATTAAGACAGTTGTAACTATGTAATATTCTTTCAGTATTTCTACATTATATGAACAAAAATTAGACGTTGAGTACACATATAAAGGAAAATTACTAAGAATTAGTTTTCTAATTACATTATTATTGGCGCAACTGTATATTACCACCTTAATAATAGACTTAAATGCAAGCTTCATTACTGTTTAGCATAACTTGCAATTTCCTAGAAGGAAAAAGTGTTCAGTTTACATTCATTTCACTAGAATTAAAATGATATTCCACTGTTTATTTGCTAAATACAAATTGTTTGTTAACTAAAATTAAATTATGAAATAATAATGTTATTTTTAGCTTTTGCAATTAACTTGATATTTTTAGCCTCCGTCAGTTCAGAGTTAATAATTATTCGTATTGAAAGGGTATTTTAATTTACTTTATTTATACTTGAGTTAAATTTACAAATATTTTAAATTATTATATTACTTTAAATTATTGTTAGAGAAGTGACAAAAATGTGATTAAAATAAACAAAACTACAATTCAAGAATTCCCCATAAATTTCAAAGATTTTAGATTCCTAATATTAATTCAATAATAACTACTATCTTTATATCAGGTTAGAAAATTTGCAACATTAAATTTGCACTTCCAAAACATCGTACCCATAAGTAATATCATTAAAATCTGATGAACAAAACGCATACAAAGCTAATGTTGTGTCATTATGCAAACTGCCTTATCGGGACTTTGCTTGTATCGGCCCTTATTCCTGATTAAATTTGAAACCATAAAAGCCCAAGCCATCGCGTGCCCAAACAATATTCAATTAAAATACCGTATGCAAAGTAACTATTAAAAGTTAACCTGTATGGTAAATGGTTTTATTGGAAGTTAATTTGGTTCATCATTTGACTCTAAAACTTAAGTTACTTTTTCGGATGATGATAATACAGGTATTTGTTAAAAATATGCTGCAGTAACATCTACTTCTAAACTTCATAAACAAGCTAGATCTATACTAATATTATAAAGAGGAAAGGTTTGTATGTATGTATGGTTTTCACGCATAAACTACTGGACCGATTTTGATGAAATTTGGCACAGACAATCTATAGACCCTGAGAAAGAACACAGGCTACCTTTTATTGCGAAATATGTACCACGGGCGAAGCCGGGGCGGACCGCTAGATATGTCATATAAATAGTACTAATGTATGAATTAAATAATAGCACTGTACAATTATTAATTGCAATAAAAAATTTAATTCGTAATATTTTCGCGATGCCGTGGAAACTTAATTAGTTTATAGAGTTAATAATAATGTTTGTATCTATTAAAGTATCTAAAATGTGAAATAAAATTTTACATTAACATCCAATTTCAATTTATTCATATAATGGGTTGACATTTGTATGATAAGCGGAATATATAAATAAACTAAATATGTTGATATTTATTTTGGTACACAGGTAGTTAATATTGTAATTTATTAGTATACTTGACATTTGCGATCTTATCTATCAATACTATGGGGACGACTGTGACAACAAGTATTAAAAGCAAATTTAGGTATTTTAGTAGTAAATTGTATTCACTCTAGTGATGCAACGAATACGAATACGAATATTCGTATTCGCCGAATAGTAGACATTTACCGAATATTCGTATTCGGCGAATATACGAATATTTAAAAACGAATATTTTTGTACGCAACTCTATTTACTACAGATTTAAAAATCGCGCGTAAAAATATGACGTGTGCAGAGACTGCTGATCCACTGGCCTTTTGGCGAGAAGATGTCCATTTTCCAAGTCAGAAAAAACTCGCCCAAAAATATTTTTCACTGAAGCCATGTACAGTCGCTTCGGAAAGACTTTTTTCAACGGCTGGAAACATCCAGACTGAAAAAAAAATCGCCTAAAACCAGAAAATCTACGAATTGTATGTTTTTTAATAAAAAATTTGCCTATTGTAAATTTTAATTATTAGAAGAGTAAACATTCATTAAATAAATAAGTCTTTTATTAGCAAGGCGAGATATTCGTATTCGTATTCGTATTCGCCGAATAGTAGGTTTGATATTCGTATTCGTATTCGTATTCGTAAAAGTAGTATTCGTTGCATCACTAATTAACTCGCACTATACTATTACATTGTTTCACTTCAAAAACTTTATTGACATAATAAAAAACACGACAAAAGAGTTGTTTTATTTGTCTTTTCGAAACAAATAATTGCTCTAATTAAAGATATACATATATTCATATAATATTATAATAGGAAAAAACTAGAATAACGTTATAATAGGATTTTCATAGAATCCATCCACTTAACGAAATAGATCGGAAATCAGCGCTAATTTCGTTCATTACATTAACTGGTCCATTCATCTGCGCAGACAAGTCTAATGAGATAATAAGATAAATTAGTGGATATCTATTCCGAATAGAGTTCAACTCTGATAACTTCCTTATTTCATGCTTTATGAGTAGGTATTTATCTCCATAGTTATCTACTAATGTATGATCAAATATTTTAAGTTCTTTTAAAGCCAAGGCCTATGCCTTATCTTACCTTTTTTCCTGTACAAATTTGAACGCAATTCAAAAAATATACAACCTAACGATTCCACTACTATGTACATTATGATTTCGGCGTGGTTAATGTTTGAAGAATGTCCTTCTATTTTATTTTTCTTCTTTAAGCGGCCAAAATAAATATCTCCTTTTGATATGAACGATATACGTTCCATTTACGTTAACATTAAATTCTGTGATACATCTATTCGATCAATTCGCCGAGTGATTCTAGTGAAAGTCACGACGATACTTATTTCCAGGAAGTCTGTCCAAAATCCCGATCTGCAGAGAAAATTAAAGCTTTTTAATGACAGAGATAGAACAGCTATTAGATTGAAATATGTAGTTGGAATATAAAAATCTATGAAGCCAAATATTTTACCTTTCTAACAAAAATACCTGTTTTCCAGGAAATATTCTACTGATTTAAATCTCCTTAATTCTAGAACTTTCTATGGAAAGCCCCGTCACGATGCAATAATTGTTAAACACGCAAGTCCAGTAGACACGTAGTGGAACTTCGAACTGCTGTAAAGATGTTTATGCACGAGATTTTGGTATTACACCATACGATTTATTTATCGTACGATATTTTTATTGTGCTCTTATTACGTGTACAAATAAATTTTCAATACATAAAGGAAAATATTTCTTAAGTCAATATGGCGCGATGAAAAGTTTTATTTATAAACTTAAACTATATGAAGTGAAATCGTATTATATATTTCAATATAAACTTCCCAAAGTCCTTTATATTAGAAGTGAACAATCGTTCCCTTAGTGGCCGGCCCTTGGGAGTAAGGAGCAAATACAATTCACATCTATTGATTTAACTTTGGACAAGTAAATCAGTTTCTGGTCCCTTTTGGTCACCACAAACGTTCTAAAATATTTTCTATTGTCCATCAAGTTTTAGGACATTGTAATGGCTAGTAATTTTACTTAATAATATAATAAAGAAATATAACAAGAGATAAAATCTAACCCGTTATAATAACGTTCTATAATCACGATTAAACGACTGTACAATCAAAGACGGACGGCGGTCATATGCAAAATATATCGAATAGTAAACTAATCACTACATAGTATAAAACAAAGTCGCTTTCTCTGTCCCTATTTCCCTATGTCCCTTTGTACGCTTAAATCTTTAAAACTACGCAACGGATTTTGATGCGGTTTTTTTTAATAGATAGAGTGATTCAAGAGGAAGGTTTATATGTATAATAACATCCATTAAATAGTGGAGAAGTACTGTTATTTTTGAGGTTTCTAATATGATGTCGTAAATTTTTACATTTTTTCCGCTTACATTGCAAACGCAGGCTGAACCCTACGAGTTTTATCAAAATAATGTACTAAGTATTGTACACATTGAAAAGGTCTACAGAAAAGTCCGCGATGGTATATGTCTATCTCTTATGGATAACCCACAATAACTTTTTTTGTCATTTACTTTTTACGACAAATAATGGCTAATTTTCGAAGCGATTTTAACCAATACAGCATAAATCCTTAACCAATTAAATACCTTGAATACATTGTTCATTTAATATAGATCTATATGGCCCTTTACACCGTATGATTTAAGTGAATATTTTCGAAGATATTACAGATTTAAAAACTGCGGGACGTATGCGGCGGTACCGGCCGGCCGCCCGGTGCGGCAAGAGCGTGTTCACAGTTTTTCTGTAGTGTATTTAGTATCAGCATTGCACCCGTGCGAAGCCGGGGCGGGTCGCTAGTATCACTATAATTATAACTTCTTGACTAGGAACTTATCAAGAATAACAAATGAATTATGTAACGCAAACCATCATACCATATACTGTTATGTATGTAAAGACGACCATTTTTACAACAAAGTCGTGAGGTATAAACTGCTCAGTACGTGTCGGGCTAGCCTATTGTAAGTTGCAAATCAGTGTTGCAATCAGAACTGGTGTGGACAGCTGTAAATTTGCTCCGAACTCGAATATTATGGTGTCGTTCTCAATGCAGAACGCTGCGTTGTAAAGGTGATTGGTTCCGTGGGATTGGAAACTGTGGTCTATGTTATTGCTGTTAATCGTGTGGAATATTAATCTGGAACAATCTTTAATAGCTGAGGAACAATCTATAACATTCTAGAATGGTAAAAAGTGAAGAAATTAGGACATAGGACATGAAAGGCTGTTAAGCACTTTTACAGATGGACTTTTTTTGCAATCGATTGATATAGGAATCTTGTAATAATTCTAGTTGACATATCACCTTGTACATATTTAATAATGATAAGTATGTTAAGTAATTAGGTACCAAATTTGTGAAATATTGTGGTAAACACTTTTTATATTAACACTATCTGGATAATCTTAAATAATTTTGTTGCAATTGTATTCATAGAAATTTGTTTTTCATTTAATAATATCAGCAGTTACAATACTAAGCATTAAGAAATTTAGAACCTTACTCCACTGACTCGCACTTATGTTACTAATTAAACATTCTTACTTTGTCACGAATACAATTGCTGACTTATCAAGAAATGCTAATTCAACCATCCGTTTTCCTTCATTCGTTATCAATTGGTTATTACAATTCCAAGGAATGCCTCTACACATTTATTGTGCAGTAACGAGCTGTTAGCAACATTCCCAGTGAAATGTCTTGTAAGATCTTGTTCATGATCTTTGTTGTGCTTAACATTATATTTGTTGCTAGCGAAGGTTTGTTTCTCATTTGTTATATTATCTTGTACTCTTTATATGATGAGCAAGTTATCAAACTTTGTGAAATTGCACTGTTTTATCGTTATACTTACGTTGATATTTATTTATTTATTTAACCATTTATTGTACCACACCAATTTACAAATGTACAGTATATACCTACTTATAGTTATATAGATGCGAGGTAAAGTATAAAAGGTGACCTTATCGCTTAAAAGCGATTTCTTCCATTCGTTTTCTTCCTACTTACTACCTTTGAATGATTGAAATCTATCTGGCAGTAATTCTTGAACTACTGAACAGTGAACATTGTTCTTTGTATTTTGATATTATTTGTTATCTGGTGGAATATAGGACTTACATTGTTTCAAATATTTCAAAGTGCAATACAGATATGAACTTATTTTTTATAAATACACGAAAAACAACTTTAAAGAAAGCAAATCTTATCTAAATCACCTTTTAATTACAAATAAAATTACCTTATTATATTATCACAATAATTGAAGAAACATATCAATGCGCATGATAATTTTTTTTCAGACCTTTATGATAGCAATACTAAAGAGAGTTATATAACAATTTTAACAGAAGAATACTTTAACATATTCAAAAATCTTCCTACAATCTTTGAATATTTAGCCGTAATAATGGGAAATGATCATAAAGACACAGTAAAAGATGATGTTACAGAAATAAATGAAAGAGAAAAACGTGATATTAAAGATGATGAAAATGATATAAGTGATGAAGATGAACTTGATAACTTTATTGATGATATTCTTTCCTTTGATTCATCATTTGCACCAAGATTAGAACTTACACCTGAAGAAATAGTGGAACAAATTCATAAAATTGAACATGAGTTAGAAGAGTATAATAGTAATTGTGCAGTGGATTGAAAAATAATGTATTTCCTCAATAACATATTAAGCACTAATTATTTCAGTGAAAATCATCCTCAAATTAAACATAATATGGTTTAAATGCTAGAGAAGTCAGAAATTGAATGAAAAGGTACGTAATGGTTTCCATTAAGAAAATTGAATAAAATGATAACTACTAAATTTACCATTATTATTTTACCTATAGAAGACAAATGCCATTCCATAATTAATTATCATATTACATATTATTATTCAATAAATCGTCATCGTCATATTCTATATTTTTAAAACCACAAAATAGTCTTCCATAAAATATTGCTTATTGCATTTTTAACAACGTGAAAGATGCCGATATTATTACATGAAATATACCAAAGAGAGCATTATTTTATCGCCGTTAATTTATCAGAAAGAATACTAAAGATTTTAATCGGAATTAAAGAGATAGAAAATTGTCTGTACAGCCTTGTCAGGGTAATTTGGGACAAACGCTTTTACAATGGTAATTGGCTTTGCGCTATAATTTTTTTCACACAGGAACGAAATTGTGTTGACTTAATTAAAATTGTTCCGGCCGAACTAGCGTGGAGTCGAATTGAATTGGTTTTATATTTAAAAAAAATTAAACGAGTATCGATACAACGTATGTTTTTAGTTCCTGCTTTTATAAAGATGGTAATAGTAATGTGCCATATTTATAATATGTTATAATTGTTATAAGACACTAGCTTTTTGCTCGCAGCTTTGCCTGCGTTGTCGAAAATTGAACAAATTAAAATAATATTTAACGAGAACCATACTATCCATTGTTGAAAATGGAACTAAGATCATAGGTGCGGAGAACTTGGTAATAAAATATGTAGTGAAATAGTAGATATCAATTTAAAAAAGATCATTTTTTCTATGGGAGCGTCCATAAATTACGTGAGGTGTTTTTGTCTATTTTTTGACCCTCCCTCCCCCTCTGGTGAGATATCATGAGATTTTATTGAACCCCCTCCCCCATCCCCCCATCTCACGTGAGATTTTTCAAAATTTGGGTTTCTTATGTTTATTTGTCATTGTAAAAAGAAAAAAAATTGCTTCGTGCTTTTGTTTACGACTAGTTAAAAATAGTATTTAATATTGCTGAAAGTTATAATAAGGGCCGATTTTTTAATGCTTGGATAAAACTTATCCGTCCCATAAAGTACCTATTACACGATAAGCATTGAAAAATCGGCCCTTAGGTAACAATAGAATATTTAAATCTTAACCGTAACATTAAAATCTTAAGCATGTTATTTGGATTAAATGGACCAAAAGAGTATAATTTGTTTTGTTTCAATTAGAAAAAAATTGCGTGATATTTGCCGACACCCCCCCTCTCCCCAACGTAAGGTTAGATGAGATTTTACTCGACCCCCTCCCCCCCTAAAACAACTCACGTAATTTATGGACGCCCCCTATCCCCCAATACTTATATTAGATACCATTACTTATATATTTTGTTTATTAAAAGAAGCCTACGTCCTATAAAACCTTTTTCTGCTCAATCAAGTTTCAACTGATTTGGTGTACAAACGCAAAACACACTCTCAGTATCGTATTATTATCATACTATTTATATTTACCATCACACTAGTCCTCTAATCTCTATAACATCATTGACTTTACGTATAATACCGTTGAAATCCTATTATAATTGCAGTCTTCTATTGATATTGACTTATGATCCATTGAAATGTTACATTTTTTAGCCTTAACCTTGCATTTTTTAGAGGACGCAATTTTGTTTTTTTGATGTGTAGGGGGGGTCAGTGTGAAGCTAAAACCAAGTTTGTGGGGTCACCACCCTTGTCCCACGGCCGCCATCTTGA
>CAJQZM010006713.1:0-10024 GCA_907164665.1 Colias nastes | reverse complement strand
AAGAAGTTTCACTTCTTACGTGTGTACTCTAGTACACGCACACATTTCTATTTGTAATACGCTTTTCCGAATCAAGGACTTTATTGTTATGAAGTAAAAGTAAAATATTTAGGCATATTGCATAGTATAATATAATACTTCAATCGCGTTTTCATTTCCTTTAAACTAAGTCTGTGAAATAAAAAAAAACTTTTAACTGAATTGTATAATCTAAACAATACTCATTTGAATGTTTATAACTATAAATCTCAAAAGCCACTGAACCGATTTCAATAATTCTCTCTTCACTGTGAACGTTACTATAGGTACATAGTAGTATAGTATAGGCTATAAATGTATTATGGTTAAAAGAGCAACTATGGAGTTACTTGCCGGTTCTTCTCTATAGATACTACTTTCCGAATCGGTGGTAAATGTTAAAATATGTAATGACGATTCGAAAGTGATTCTAGAAGAAGTCTAATTGAATAAATAAATGTTTGAGTTTGAGTTTTGAAGTCGGTTGAAAGCTCTCATAAATCGCTACCGCCTATACCTTGTGGCAATGACTCTTGATTTACTCGATTTAATCCTGTAACCTTCCCCGTCATGTTGATTACCCTCCACCTCCACAAGGAGGTCATAATAGGTCATAATATAATTAATTTATCGTTAACTAGCTTTAGCCAGCGGATTCGCTTGTAGTACGTTTATTGAAAATTGCTTATACTCAAACTCAAACATTTATTTATTCAATTAGACTTCTTCTAGAAGCACTTGAATCGTCATAACATATTTTTAACATTTACCACCTATACTGGCAGTCATTGTTTATATGCTTATACAAAATACAATCTATCTCTTTATCAAATTTCATCAAAATGCAATGTGTCATTTTTGTGTGAAAGACTAACGAACATAAAAAAAATAGGTTAAAAAATAGGCACTTGAATAAAGTTCGGTTGTGTAGTAAAACCATAGAAATATGTATTGAGCTGATTATAAAAAAATTGTTTTATATTAGCAATAGAAAATACAATTTAAGAATGAATAGCTTTATTTATATTATATATAAGTTAAATTATACATTAATCAATCCAAAATTTAATAATATACACTTTGTAAAAAATATCAAAACAAACACCTAAGTAATATCGACTTTAATATTCAATTTTAAAGTCGATATCTTACCTATCTCTTTCCTTAATCAAATAAAAATCTTATCAAAATCAGCACCTCTATTACCGTGATACGCAAACACGCAAGAACAAATAAAAACTTCTTAACCAAGCTTAAAAATAACACTTCTAGACGCCAATTAGTCATAAAAATTCGACCTAACATGTTAAAATTATTGATTTCCCCTACTTTATATTCAAAGGGGTTATTTCACCCCCGAGAATTAGGGGTGCGGTAATTAATTATAAGTTATTTTATTTAATACGATAAACGGTGTCAACCTTTTTGGTACAGTGCTAGTGGTTAAGAGGGGTTAGGCGGTCAGCGAAAATTCAGCTATTCGCGCCTTAGGAAAGGGGTCCGCGTTTAGTATGGAATCAACGTGCTCGAAAATAAAAATCGTAAGCGCCATTCACATTTTTATCAAGAAGTGAATGAAAATATTTAGTATTTTCTAAAACTAAAACAGTCACGAAATCGAGAAGATAAATACCTGTATTTGTGATTTTATACGAATTATTATCGTAAAATACGGTTGTAATGAGCATTTATATGATACTTCAGAGGTAACTTCAGGATTTTTTTTATCGAGCAAAATTTTTCCAATCGTGTTTTGGAAACAGTCATCCCATCACACACGTTCTGTAATACATAGGTATTAGAAATTTCAGTGCGAAAAAACTTCAATATTTTCAATTATAGCTCATAGATAACAGTCCATTTTGCCGTTTTCACCTACTAAGGGCCCTTAACTTGTAAGCAGTATAAAGTTACGAATATCGGTAAATTCACACATTTCATATAGGTAAACATCAATATTCACGAACGGTATAAATCTGTATTCTGTAGAAAATAAATCTAACTAATTGCCACGTTCAATCCTTATCTAATTACTGAAATCTATACTAATATTATAAAGCTGAAGATTTTGTTTGTTTGAACGCGCTAATCTCAAGAACTACTGGTCCGATTTGAAAAATTCTTTCGGTGTTGGAAAGCCCATTTATCGAGGAAGGCTATAGGCTATATATCATCACGCTAAGACCAACAGAAGGGGAGCCACGCGGGTGAAACCGCGGAGCGCAGCTAGTATATATAGAAAAAGTTTGGAAAATCCAAAAGTGCACGCCTCATAATCTCAGTCGATATTTTTTTTTGTTTATTTAATAACAATTAAACCACATCGAATCAGACCCTGAAAAATGAAAGGGTTCTATTCCTGAGCATACTCAAGCGTAAGAGAAAAAAAAAGACTCGATTAGTAAAGTATTTCGGTCGCTATCGTGTTAACAAGAAAATCCTCCGCACATACAGACACACGGACGTCCAAGACAGAACTTTTTTAAACTGTTTTTTAACTAGTTTAAATAACAAAAATGACATCAAAAATATCATGAATGTTAAAAATAGTGTTTTTTCTTAATATGTGTGTGTATGTATTATCTTACAAGTGCAATGTATGATACATAAAGACATTTTAAGTTTGAAAAATCAGATGTTTTGCGCGAAGTGACCGTAGTACCCACCTCAACGCTTCGCTTATGAGGCGTGCAAAAGATGAATTTATGACTAACTGACATAATCTGTCCTAATATTATGAGGAGCAATGCGGGTAAAGCCGTGGGGCACCACATAAAACAAAGGAAGAGAGAAGACCTTCTCGGCCTTCTAATCTATACTAATATTATATAGCTGAAGAGTTTGTTTGTTTGTTTGAACGCGCTAATCTCAAGAACTACTGGTCCATATGAAAAATTCTTTCGGTGTTAGATAGCCCATTTATTGAGGAAGGCTTATAGAATTATGTATATCATCACGCTAAGACCATCAGGAGCGGAGCATTGCGGAGCACAGCTAGTAATGAATAAATCGCGTTTAAAATCCGTTTAGTAGTTCTAAATTTAAAACTTATATAAAAAATGTACTAGTTCAGAGAGCCTATTACAGTATTAAGGAATAAATGGACGATAAAAACCCATGGAGGGTTGTCGCGTAAAAACCACAGGACAGTTCTTTGGCATATTACGATAATATATTATGATGTTACATATGTATTTTATAAAATTAAATTGTAAAACTGACATGATTTAAAAGAGAAACTATGGAGTTTCTTGCCGGTTCTTCTCCGTAGATACTGCTTTCCGAATCGGTGGTAAATGTTAAAAATATGTAATGACGATTCAAAAGTGCTTCTCGAAGAAGTCTAATTGAATAAATAAATATTTGAGTTTGAGTTAGTCTTTAGTTTCTAAATAATACTCGCGTAAAGTCAAACACAAGAAAATACTACTTTAAAAACACTTATTTCTGGTAGCTTTATGCTAATACTAATTGAGTTCCATAATTCTCAATGCATATTTTATGAAAATATTATAATAATTACGTTATTTTCCATATAAATGTAAGTCTCTATTGACCTTTCAAAAATAAATATTTTTCACGTTTAGTTTTCGATAAATACCTAATCTATACTTACTAATATTATAAAGCTGAAGAGTTTGTTTGTTTGTTTGTTTGAACGCGCTAATCTCGGGAACTACTGGTTCGATTTGAAAAATTCTTTCGGTGTTAGATAGCCGATTTATCGAGTAAGGTTATAGACTATATATCATCACGCTACGACCAACAGGAGTGGAGCCACGGGGGTGAAACCGCGCGGAGCAGCTAGTAATTAAATATGTAACTTAGGCAACAGCAAGGTCCTAGCTTTCTAATATAAAAGGAATCATCAAAATCCAGTCGAAAGTTCTGTGATAAAAAGCACATAAATTGAGACCGCTTTTTTGAACCTTGAAAACTAACCACACTGTCATAGACAAGCAAATAAAATAAACGTGTGTTGAGCACACGTGTCAGAAGTGAAACTGTGGCAAGATTCAAAGATACCAAAATCGTCGCCTCCATGACGTGACGGTATTGCCATGACGCGAGCTTGAAAATTTTCTCTCGGCTAAAGAAGTTTCGCTTCAATAAAATACAGTCCAATTCAGTTCTTTTTCAAGTCGCTCGAAAACTAACCACAGTGCCACAGTGCAAGAAAATTGCAGACTCCAGTATATATAATTTATGCTAATACTCGTATTGGCTGGGATCCAACGTCGCAGGTGCCGTCATTATATAAGTATTTGCTGCTTTTACTTCACTATTGAGAATCTGATTCGCTATTGCAATCTCTATTTTATGTAGCGTGTTATTATAATTGTATAATTTCTTTTACAATATTGCCATTTAACAGGGATTAACAGGGAATTTTATGAAAAGGTACGACAGAAAGCTTTGTTTATTTTGCAAATAAATCAGCTGTTCGACATAATATAATCAAGCTGCTCCCTGCGGTTTTACCCGCATTGCTCCGCTTCTTTTGGTCTTAGCGTGATGGTATATAGCTTATAGCATCCTCGATGAATGGGCTATCTAACACCGAAATAATTTTTCAAATCGGACCTGTAATTCCTGAAATTAGTTCGTCCAAACAAACTCTTCAGCTTTACAATATTTGTAAAGATTACATACTAAATCAGAAGTACATAACCTGAAAATCTAACAGATTATATGATCAACAAGTACCTACTGTATGATCTGCTCTAAAAATGTTTTGCTACATGTATACTCATATTATAAAGCTGAAGGGTTTGTTTGTTTGAACGCGCTAATCTCGGGAAAAATCTCTGGTCCGATTTGAAAAATTCTTTCGGTGTTAAATAGCCCATATCTCGAGGAAGGTTATAGGCTAGGTATATATATCATCACGCTAAGACCAACAGGAGCGAAACACTGCGGGTAAAACCGCGGCGCACAGCTAACCCTTTGTACCTAAGAAGCGTGATTCTAATAGCAAGGAACTGCTAAAAGTTTCTAAAACTGCTTTTCGAATCTTTGGTTAATGATAAAACTATTTTATGACGTTTCCAAAGTTCTTCTATAAGAAATCTAATTAAATAAATATGTTTTTGAGTTTGAGTTACAGCTGTAAAGGTTTTAAATTCGAGCTAGTAACCTTAGTAACAAGCAAACACTTCAGCTAAAAAACACTAGTATGTACATACATATATTACATACCATAAACTATTGCTCACACAAAGCGTTCAATCAAATGTATGTTCGTATACATATCAAAAAACGACACTAAAAGGGTCCACGAATATTGATAAATAACTCCTATTTATTATGCATCACATTCAAAACCCTTGGGAGAACAATATATCTGAAAAACGATCCCTTTAAGATGAACGTCTATATGGTAAAGCCGGTAAGTCTGTCTGAAAATTATTTCCTACTAATATTATAAATGCGAAAGTTCGTGAGGATGGATGTATGTGTATGTGTGTGTATGTTTGTTACTCTTTCACTCAAATACTACTGAACAGATGACAATGAAATTTAGCATAAATATAGAGGGTAAATTGGATTCACACATAGGATAGGTTTTATCCCGAAAATCCCACGGGAACGGGAACTATGCGGGTTTTTCTTTGAAAACGTGGGCGAAGCCGCGGGCGGAAAGCTAGTAAGTTATAGAAAGAAAGAATATATTACCCAGAAATGAATATTAACATCGATGTATTTAAACGCAATTTATTTCAAGGTCGCGTCATGGCAACAGGACAACACATGGCAGAGAAGTTTTTAACACAGACTATACCTACTAATATTATTACTAATACTATAAAGCTGAAGAGTTTGTTTGTTTGTTTGAACGCGCTAATCTCAGGAGCTGGTCTGATTTGAAAAATTCTTTCGGTGTTAGATAGCCCATTTATCGAGGAAGGCTATAGGTTATATATCATTACGCTAAGACCAATAGGATCGCTGCTATTGGCCTTACAATGCGTGTAAAAGACATAGCTAGATTCTCTAATAAAACTATTTCTAAATATGAAACTAATTTACAAACAAATCACTTTCAGTACCCACGCTCATAACATACTTACTCAACAAACGACATTTCCCGCTATATTTTCTCTACCATTTGACAAGATGGCGGCCACGCGGGTCACGTACTGGGACGAAATCAGTTGAATAAAATATGTAATATGCATGACGTTTATTATTTCTATACTCCTTTCATATGTACGCTAATAAATAGGTTATGATATTTCCATATTTATTGTATTGCTAGAAACGTGTTTATTATATTATTGTTACATAAATAAGGTTCCACCCCGGCTTCGCCCGTGGTACATGTTTACGTTTTCTCTCCATAAAACCTAAGCTTATAATATGCTTTAAAGGTCAATTCCTATCCTTAGTTGAATTTCATGGTACCGTATTTTAGTATAAACTCTAATAATAATCGACGATATCTTACTTTCTAGACTATAACATTAACTAGCGTTTAGCTACTATTATGTATTCTGTTACTATAAACTCTTTAAGTACTACAACAGACTCTAAAAAAAATAAACTTACGATCTCCAACTTACTAGACTATACATAAAAAATACAAAATAAACCGATTCCTCTCAGTCCAATAACTCACAATACATTTAAGCTTGTACAACGGGTACCAAAGTTATGTCCGTTCTTGAATTTTTAAAGCCTCAGTAAAAGTTTTGAATTTAAATTTAAAATCTTTTACACAGAAATAGCGGGGAAAGTCTAATTGGAGACAATAATTATTGTTCTGCTAAAGATTACGTAGTGGAATTGGGTTAAACAATGTTAGGGAAAAGATATATTCTTTGCGGTAGTAAATATCATACTTCTAAAATAAAGAAAGGAATAGGTTATTTATGTATTGACAAAGCTCTGTCGTTTTTGACGTGAATAAAAAAATCCCAGTGTAGTGTTTAAAAACATTGATACGGCAATGCTGCTAAAGTTAAGCATAATAATGTACAGAAAAATAAAAAAACACTTTATTGTACAATGCATAGATACTTAATACAAATACACAAAAGGAAATCTTTACAGTACAAATTGGCTATAAAGCGATTCCTTCCTGGCAACTTTTACAAGTTCGACAGTCAAGATTTTCTGTTTGAAAACACACACTTAATTGAAAATTGAAAATTAAAAAAATCTTTATTGAAAAAGTTTTAAAAATTAAAGCCTTATAATATCTGTTAATCCTCATGAAGTTATAATGACAAAGGCATACAAATATCGTAGACATATGAAAATATACGATCATGATAAAACGGATTTTGTCTGTAGGTAGGTGTTAAACATTTTGTGAAGGTACAGTTATCATCTATCAAGTGTAGTTCAAATATCTCCAAAACTATTCTACCGACTTTAAAATTGAAACCAATAAGCTAATAAGAACAATAACGAAACCAAAAATTAAAAACCCGTTCCAAGGGTCTAATAACAAACCAGTGTAAAATAAAAATAAAAAATACCGGCCGGATTGATAACCTCCTCCTTTTTTTTGAAGTCGGTTAAAAATAAATTCCACCGTACCTCAAAACGAATCAGTACTTTTACTGGGGAAGGTATTCAGAAACTTCCCAAGTTAAACAAAGCGCAAAACTTTGGAACTCTGAAATAAGCTGCCGGTTAAATAACTGATGTGAATTTCGTTTTTATTTAACTACGGAACCGGCCGAGTTTTGGATATTTTAATGTAGATTTTAAGGTTAAGTTATATGTACATCGGTTTTGTATATCATATCCTACGATTATTAATAATAACAATGCAAATTATTTTCAGAACTGTAAAGTATGTTTTTTGGTTGGTATTTGTATTTTAATGTAGACTTAGTGAGCCTCGGAAATAAAAACTTACGGGCAGACTGAAAATCAGCGCTGTTCAGGTGTTAAAGCCCGACAGCATGGCTGAGTCTGATCCGATTGCCATGTAAATTCTCTATTTTTTTTTTTTAGTAATGTAAGTAGTTGTTAAGTGTGTGTAACTTGTGGCAATAAATATTTTTTCATTCATTTCATTTCATTTTCATACTAATATTATAAATGCGAAAGTTTGTGAGGATTGATGTATTTGTATGTGTGTATGTTTGTTACTCTTTCACGCAAATACTACTGAACCGATTACAATGAAATTTGGCACACATATAGAGGGTAACTTTGATTAACACATAGGATAGGTTTCATCCCGGAGATCCTACGGGAACGGGAACTATGCGGGTTTTTCTTTGACAACGCGGGCGAAGACGCGAGTGGAAAGGCTAGTGGTAGATAATGTCGATTATATGAATAATAATATTAGAATTTGATAATAAATAAATTCAGTAGATATGTCGGAGTAATTTTGAAATAGCAGATTCGACCAAAAAACTGCGACAGTTACATACAAAAAATTAACATCTAGTAATGTTAGTCGTAGTCCCTGCCTTAGGAGGCCGGAACATAATATAGCAAAAACAGCTTTAGACTGGACGCCCCCGAATGGTAGTAGAAGAAAAGGTCGTCCCCCTGCATCGTGGAAGAGATCCGTGGTTGCTGAACTAAATAAAACCGGCCTGTCGTGGGCCGTGGCAAGAAGCCAAAGTAAAAGCCCAAAATCGACGTGACTGGAGAAAGTTTACTGAGGCCCTATGCTCCTCGAGGAGTTAAAGGAACAATCATCATCAATGTTAGTCGTAGTGACAGACATGTATCCACTAGATATTTAACCTTATAACTTTTACACAATTTACACAATAATAGTATTAAAATATCCGAGGCATTAAACAAATTTCAATTTAAACCATTCGTACCTAATCAAAATGAACGCATCGTTTAACAAAGTTCAGCATTGTTACATCAATTCTACATTCATCCATGCAATCATTATTACGAGTTACATTTAGAACCATTTCACCAAATTAAAAATCAACCTTCGTCCGTCGATAACTATTCAGTTTAACAAACAAACAATAGGAATTGGAACAGTCAACAGAGCTATTGAAATATTGGTATGGCGATGTGCCAAGTGTAATTTTCATAACAAAATGGCCCGGCCTAGTTCCCGCGATTTGTGTCGTTTTAATTTTTTTATCGCCGGCCAGGGACTGTCTATTGACAGTTGACAGATGTCATTGCGCGATTGGCGCGGTTTGACGTTTAGTTTTTTTTGAAGTGAAACTTCCTTCTTTGAATTTTCAAGGTCGCGTTATGGCAATACCGTCACGTCATGGAGTAAGGCGACGATTTTGATGTCTTTGAACCAAGCCAAATGAGTTTCACTTCTGACTCGTGTGCTCGGTGCACACACGCTCTTTTTTTAATACATTTAACTAAATACGGGAAAAATTATTAAAATTGGAAAAAGGGTTGGAAAAATTCGATCACTCAGCGGGATTCGAACCCGCGTCTTAGTGCGTGTTCGTATATATTGCAGAGTTGATAATTTCTTGATTAACTGTTGCTCATGGATATGAAATTATTAAAAAAAAACTGAAAAACAATAGAAGAATCGTGCGTGTTGCAATATTTTATGAGACGAACTTTAAAAGCATTTTTTTTAAATTATGTTTATTTGAGTTGAGAAGTTGGAGGACAGCTCGAATTCCGAATTGTATTCCAGTTCAGAGTCGGGTACAGTACAATAGAGTACAGTACAGTGCACTAGAATACAATACACTAGAGTACAGTGCACTAGAGTACAATACACTAGAGTACAGTGCACTAGAGTACAATACACTAGAGTACAGAGCACTATAGTACAATACACTAGAGTACAAAGCACTAGAGTACAATGCACTAGAGTACAAAGCACTAGAGTACATTGCACTAGAGTACATTGCACTAGAGTACAGCGCACTACAGTACAGTGCACTACAGTACAGTGCACTAACATCATAACACTACGGGACAATAAATGACAAGAAATAACATAACATTTACTTTTTCATTTACATTTTACGTTCTACATTTAACATTTCAACAACATTAATTTATAAAAAATCTCAAAAATCGACTC
>CAJQZM010006712.1:0-19142 GCA_907164665.1 Colias nastes | reverse complement strand
TATATATTGCAAATAACACTTAGACAACATAAAATAACACCTCTTTGTGCTGTCTCTTCTGGTAAGAGAAGAAATGACCTTGTATGCTCTAACCTTATTCCGCGTACTGGTTTCCTTCGTCGCCAATCTTCATACATGAGTATATTTTTATATAAAAAGGTCAATAAAAGCCTTTCTATACACAATCTTACCTTAGTAAAATGTAAAAAGAAGGTTACAGAGTGGTTGCTGACCCAGAATTATTCAGATACTGAACAATACATAGTTCAAATAAAAATTTAGCAAACGCAACCACTATGGCCACTACATCCACTCACGCGCTTACACACTCATTCACACATACATTCACACACACACACACACACGCACACTCTTACATACACACACGCTCACACATGCATACAAACACGCACACTCATTCAAACACGCACGCACAACATATGAGTATATCTACTAAACTTGAGTTAAAATGTATAATTTAAATTTTATTTTGTATAATTTTGTATAAAAAATAGCTAAATTACCTAAATCATTATTTAAGTTAATATTATGCTATAGTTTTGTTATTATTGTGTCATTAAGGAAGGTGGACCCCAAAATACAGGCTGTCCTAGTTTGGGGTCCAAATGTTACATGTTTGTACCTAACCCACAAATTGATCAATAAATGATTTTTATTTTTTTATTTTTATTTATTATTTACTAGCTGGCCCGGCGAACTTTGTACCGCCCAGTCAATGAATGTCGTGTTACCTTTGGGCTTGGAACTAATTTAGGCTATGATGAACGGAATACAATGATACAAAATAAATATAGATATAGGTATAATGGCTTTTTATTTCGATGAATAACACGTATAGAAATAGAATAAAAAAATAATTACTTAAATACTTCATACCTACACGTGTCAGAGAAAAATTACCTATTGAATTAAACTACGTTTTGCAGCCTGGGATGCACTCGAATTAACTCTTTTCGTTCTTTAACTGGTGTCGACCACAAATCGTTTCCTTTCACTTTAATTATGATAGTTCTACTTCTACCACTATCATCGGGCGACCGACGATGATACAGTGGGTAACCATCGTTGCCTGTGATGGTCTTTGCCGTCAATTTTCGTGGATACCTTTTGGAACACTCGCTGTCAACCATGCATGGTGATTGGCGGTTGATGGTGCCACACGGTCCATGAATCATATTCGTGATTAGAACATCATGTCATGTCGGTCTGGATCGGTTACAGGATTAGCAATCCCCGCACATACAATTTGTATCTGCCCGAACTCTTTCTACTAACCAAATTAAAATGTGTGCATGCTGCAAGCCTTATTTTTGTCATTCGATTGAATACATCCATCATTGAATAATCCCAAAGATGTGTTGCTTTTGTAACTCATAATCGGATTTTTTGCTTGAAAACATGTGTGGTAATGTCGAGCCGATCACTTGATATCTGGACAGATATCAAGTGGAAGCAGCAGGGGAAGCAGCAGTTGAATAATTTCCATCCATTTCGGATTACATGTAAATATTGTAATGAATAGATCTGGCCGACCATAAAGACGAAAATATTATGTATGTCATTGCATCTTGCGCATATTCATGACCTGTGTATGTCGCAGTAAACAGACCAACATTTTCTGCATCTTCTTCTCTGTGCTAATTGCATCGCGTAAATGGATGTAATCTTCAAAACGCAATTTAGCTTGGTTCGAACCAATGAATCAGGGGCTCCGTTTCAATTTTAACGTTATATACATAATAATATTATTATGTCAACGCAATATTGTTGAAGCAGTCGACGAAATTGCAACAAATTATAATTGTCAGAATTTTTACATTTTTATAGAATTTCTTTTTAATAATTAAGCGAACTAACCTTCTTGGTTAGATTCCTCACCAAAAATACCTTATTAATTTCTGAAAACACGCGTAAACACAATCATTTGAGGAATTTTTATATATCTGCTTTTATTGCACTTTTTGATACTTAATTGATTTTAAAAAAATACAAACAATATTTATTCACCCTTTTTACTTGTTAATTATTTTACACATAATACATTTTTGAACGCATGAATGTCAAACATTATTTTCCGTATTTGACAGGATTGACAACTAATGATTGACATGTACGAAAATCAAAATTTTGGGAAAATATTTATTCGTCTAGTTTTTGTTGTTTTTATGATTTATTCTGCTATTCTGGGCGGTGACAAATCCAACAAATCCAAAACCATGAAAATTGGTTCAGCAGATCTCGAGTTATAAGTGTTGGAACATACAGACTTTCTTTTATATATATAGATTTATTTCTTAAAAATAATATCGTCCAAATGCAGTCCATTGCGTTCACGGCACTCATTTTAGAACGCAATGGACTGCAGTGCCGTGAATTTTTTCAATACACCGCTTACTTTTTTTTTTTATTCATCCACAAAATATAAACTTTCTTTTGAGACACCCTGTATTATCTCATACAAAAAAATGGAATCTTTTTAAGCTATTTAAGCTTCCCACGAAGCTTAAATAGTATATCTTCTTAAATAAGCTTCCCACTATAGGTACACGAAGTTTTTTTAATTTAGTATATTATTAATAGATTTTACGAAATAACTTAAAATGCTTCCTACAGCTACTTATAATATATCTAAAGTAAGATTTTATAAGGGATTAGATTGCAAATTTGTAACCTTTTTTATTGTAGAGAAAATAATCTTCAAAAACAATAAATTATCGAAACATTTAAGAGTAAGAAAGTAATGAAAGCCGCCCAAATCGAGTTTGCATTTTGAAAGCTTATTTATAAAGCAAATTGTTTTCCATAAATAAAAATCTCAATTACCTACCATCTAAATTTTAAGACTAGGCTTCTTAAGCTCGAAGTAGGTATCTTAAAGATTCTGGTATAAAATACTATTTTATTTCTTCATACTTTATTAAGTTGCTGATGATTTGAGATATTGAAAAGTTTATTTCATTTTGGACAAATTAAATAATTATCGATTAAGTAGGTATGCTTTTATTTATTTGTTAATTTATTCGTATAATAATATGTTTTAATTTAATCGATACACAATTAGGTGTCAACTACATACATTATCAATAATATAAAAATAATTGAAATGATTTCATTTACCCAACTAAATACCAACAAAATGTTTAAACGCATAGATTTTATCTCAAATAATTAAATGTTTTAGCTAATTGCAATTCTAACACGGTATGCGCCTAGCAACTAGTGTTGCCCAAATTCAGTCTTGGTCTTGCAGTCTTGGTCTTGTTCTTGCGTTTTTGCAAGACCAAGACGACATATAGGTCAGTTGATTTTTCGAATTTCTTATCAAATCTTCAGTTATTTATTAATCTGCTTGATCTTTACTATGGCTATGTTAATTCAAGCTCACAATGTTCCAATTCTAATACGTTTTTCTAAGATTTAAAGTAAACTTTAATAAATAGTAATAGACTAATAGGTAATTGCAAGACTTGCAAGACTCTTGCTGCAAGACCAAGACCAAGACCAAGACTGGGAGCGCAAGACCAAGACCAAGACCAAGACCAGGTGTATTGGCGCAAGACCAAGACCAAGACTGGCTAAGTCTCGTCTTGTTCTTGCATTTGGGCAACACTACTAGCAACCGGCCGCCATATTTAATTTTATTCGAATCTAGCGCTTGTAAACTAAACGAACAGGGTTAGGCTACCTGTATCCAGTCAATAAATAAACCTAGCCTTACATTCCTTGAGGATGCATGCGTTGAACTGCAACATGAGATAGTTTATGAGAGCTGAATAAACTTAGTATAATATAAATTACGTGTTTACCGACTCCTAAACTACTGAACCGATTTAAATAAAATTGTGCACATTGTGCAGTTTTATCTAATTTACTGATATGATAATTTAAATCTCAATAACGATACCTACCTAAATAAATAATAGGACAGGGTGAGCAGTTAACATATTAGTTAACATATTTACTCACTTGTTTTAAAAAACTTGTGCGTTTGTATGCTATTATATTATGCTATTATGCTAAAGCGGTGTGTTTAAATATTTTTCAGTTATGGAATACTATAATTGTTAGATATTAACAGCTACAGCTGTATTTTTCAGCAATATTATAAAAGAATTGCGTCAACGTTATAAAACAAAAAAAAGCTATTATCAAATATACTACACCACGAAATCTATTAGTTGGCTCTGAGACTATATTGTACATAGTGGAATAAACAAACTTGTTCAAGCAGTGCGAGATATACGATGCGATTATAGCCCATAACTCCAAGAACGACATTCCCGTGAACGATTACCCTCAAATTGGGTTTCGATTGTTATCTCAGTGAAGGCATCGTTTTGTTTTGTCTTAAACGAATGCTTTTTATCTTTAAATGTAAGCTCTTCAACTGCATTGGACGTAGATCGAAGTTGTCGAGGATTCGATTCTTGGTGGAGGCATAAAAACTGTAACTCGAAGAAAAATAGAAGATTTAGAATCGTCTTTATACATTTCTGAATTTAAAAATAAACCTATATGAATGAATTTAATGTAAGTGTTTTAATATTAATTGCATCCATATTATTTTTATCAGATTTCCATAAAACTCCACAAGATTGTCTTAACTCTTAATACCTTATTGTTTAATAATGACAAAAACGTTTATTACATATTCGAATGAATATAAAAACCTTTGAAATTAATATCACTTCCAAACAACATACATATTACACGAACTTGGCAAAAGTATTAAACTTTTGTTTTTTTCCAACTCGAAGCTACTTAATAAACCAATTTGTATTAATTCGGTACCTTATTACATAAGCCGATCCAATTTTCTTTGTTTTTTCGTACAAACAAACAATCGTATTTTTACGAATATAATATTCCTTCCAATTTATTGAGCCTCAATAATATTAAATGAAGTTTTATGATTGTGTCCTAACTGTTGGTGTATAGTATTAACTACTGACTTGATTTGTTTGGTACTTAGTAATATTACATTATACAGATTATGTAAAATAAGATATTATGACCTTTTACCCAATCATATTTAATTAAGGACCCCGCCATTTAAGGTCACACGAGCAAAGCCGACCAAAGTTAGATATGTTGATAGTTATGTAATATCTGTATGGCTGTATATATAATAGAAAACACATTATAAGTATTTATTTGAATAGGTATTGTGTTTTAATCCATTTCTTGTGTGTAGGTAGTACACAGTAATGCCGTATAAGTAAATAACTTTACAATCAACACGTCTTATCATTCCCTAATGGAAAATAAAATTCAGTATAATGACTCCAAATTCTACGTCTTCAGATTTACCCTAGCTACAGTATGAATTAGGTGATTCTCGTTATGGTTGGATTATCTCTCCCTAACAGTAAGAAATACTTGTGTACAAGGGTGGTACTTTAATTTGTACATTATCTTCAATCCCTGAGTGACTGAGATCCTATTTGAGATTAGTATGCGTAAGTGTGGAGGTAAACAAATTATTGGATTTTTATTTAACGGGTGTAAATCGTGATTTATTTCCATGATTATATTTATCTTTGAAACATTGATTGCATTCGTTAAATATCTATAGTTTATATATAGGTAGGTTAATCGCTAAAATCAAGGATGGAAACATGGAAAAAATTTGTCTTGAAAAGCTTATTTCTAATGACTTCATCATGACATGTCCATATTCTTTCTTTCTTCTTCTTTCTTTCTTTCATATACAACACTAATGGTTAATCAAACAATTTGATTTCGTACATACATTATAACTTTACCTTTTTTATTAGTTATTACTATTTATAGACCACATTCACAAACCAAACTCATCCAGTTTAATACAACAGCTATATTAATAATCGAAATAAAATATTCCACTAATTTTAATTGAAGCCAACGTACATCGGGATTTAAACCGTGAAAATGTAATAAAGCATCCGATTCGAGCAGACAGCTCAATATTTCATAAACATAGTCGAGTGCAAACGCTAAGCGGATTACTATGGGTTTTATTTCATAAATATATTAGCTTTCCGAACGTATTAGGTAAATGTTTTTTACACTACGTTTTACAACGAAACTGTCTGTGAAATTTGTGAAAATAGTTTGATTTTTAAACGTTTTTAAAAGTGTTTATTTTGATTCTTGTTAGCTTTGATATTTCATTAAGTATTGTTTCAGAATGTGTGGCTGCTACGTTCATTGTATACTAACAAATATGATTATAATACCAAGGTTTACTTAGATTTCTATTACAAATATATTTTACTGCAGTGATATCAGAATAATTATATTCTATCTATTTAAATAAACACAAAAAAGAATTCACCAAAACACACCAATCTTACACAAAACACACGTAACAAAACTATTAAAACAATCGCGTCATAAATAACGCTTGCCAAGAATAGACAAAAGCGAGCGTTTTGTCAAACATTTCCATTATCCCGCAAGTAATTCGCGAGGGACATCTACAAATGACCGACCACGTTAGCTTTAACTTTGTTCTAGCCGGTACCCAGGTGCTTCTGCCCACATTTCTCTACGTCAGAGCACAATCTAGTTTTTACTAAACAACACGCTTTTACGCTCGTACCTATCTGTGAATATGTGATGAAATATACGACGCTGTATTTCGCCAACGCCCGCTGCGAAGTCGCGTGTCTAGCTGCAATAAATATCGCCAGGATTAACACGGAATATCTCTGAAGGTAAATGTTTGTGAGAATAAAACAGCGATAAATAAAAGGGTATGAAAATGACAAATTATTGCGATATCTGTTGTTTATTTAAGCTGTAATGTAAATAAACATCGCGTTGCTATTTAATGTTTTGTTTTAATAGTCGTTTCAATAATTTATAGCGTAGGCACAGCTTTTTATAGTTATACAACTATAAAAAGATGTGCCTGGATGAATTATTAAATTAATCCATTCTTTCTCAATTATTGAGAAAGAATTTCAAAAACGATACACGATTCTTGTAATTCATTACCGGCGATTTTAAAAGTGAAACTAAAGCAATTAACTTTAAAATGTTTTAACTCAAAGTATTACGACAATGATTTAATATCCTTTGTACAAAAAAATGACTTCACATCACATGAAAATAGCGCATCAAAAGCTTTTAAATTTATACTCCCAAACCGAACTGTCCAATGTCCATGTTTAGACGTAGCAATATGACCGGTCTAAAAATGTTCAAGTTTAATTCCAGTCATTTTGCGCTCCAATAACGTAGCGACATAAGTGCAGACTACCGTCCGTATGTCTCCTAAAATTTTAGTGGAACAACGGTTTAGTGTGATGCCAGGGCATAAATTCTAGTTTTTATCTTCGTAATATCTCGTCGCAGAACTTTATGCTGTGACTACGAGGAAAATATTGAATCTGCAGACTGGATTCGTATTCATTTTGCTAGTGGATAAAAGAAACGTTTTTATGATTACGGTGTTTGGGTGGTGTTAGTTCTTTATGTTAGTTGTAAAGTCAGATATAATAGTCATATATAATATGCATTCCCTTTCATCATTTATTTCAAAAGTATAAATGGATTCAATAAATGACTAATTATTAATCTGGGTTGCGCTTTAGTTAACTATTATAAATTTAAATATGTTAAGTAATTAAACCACAATATTTTAAAAGATAGGTACACAATTCTTTCGTATAGGTATAGGTATAATACAATAGGTATTGTATCGTATGTACAATTCGCATTTATCATATTGTATGTACCTACATAGCAATAAAACGAAAGCATAAATAAGTTCGTTTTACTTTACCAACATGGGTACATAATTCATTCGTCTATACAAATAAACATTCCACATAAGTACATACCTACTTTCCAATAATTGCAAAAGCCTTTTTCATTAGAAGCACACGAGCGCTATACGTCAACAATTACAACTAGGTTTCAAAACAATTGCTCTGAGTTATGTACTTACTCTGACATAATTTATGTCAATAAGTTCCCTGAAAATATAGGGCGAAATGAAAACCGAGGGTTGGCACATGTTAAAAATGTAAATGAAGATTGCAAGTTTGAAAAAAGTGCCAAATTACTAAAGACTTTCGATTTGACGTTCGTTACAATAATTTGCATGATTGAAGACATGTTTTTTTTTTAAGATAAGTATATTATTATACTTAAGTTAATAAAAACAACCTCAAGTAATGGCTTTATTATATATTTTCATGTAAGTACCTATGCATTAAGTGTGAAATATTGAAAAGTAGCAAGTTGCCAACCCTACTGGTAAGCAGCTTAACTTCAAGTTTCTCAAAACTTGAGATCACCGCTAATGGTTCCAAATTATAATAAGACTGTATAATATTGAAGTACAAACTCATATAAGTACCTACGAGATATTTTCTTTGTTTTTGAATTGGATAAAAGTATAAGTATAGGCATAGTAACTACCTACTTTCAATTAAGTTTTTTAGTTCATGTTAATATGATATATTATGTCAGATTTATTGGTTATTATTTTATGTGATGTTCACGAATTGGAAGCGAGAACCTTAGAACTCAAAGGTATTTTTCAGCATTTCATAATTAATGATATAATAAAATAATTGAATCATAAACGAAAATGGTTTACAATAATATTGATGTAAAAAAATTGCGAATTAAATAACTTTACCTTTTTAAATATAAGATACTGTTGAAATGTTGTACGATTTAATTTTTGGGAAATTTAAAATCAAAATTAGAGGCTAAGAATTATAAAAAATGAAAGAGTGTAAAGTAGATACACTAATTAAATTACACTTTTAAAATACGACCCACACATAAACTTAGCATACCGTACAAGCAAACAGCTCTTAAAATATTCCTTTTGTTCATTCTATTGAAAGACAAGGCGTTTGCTTAACAAGTTACCAAAAAGGGACTCAAACTGAAAATTTTCACATGCATTTTATTCGACCGGCGATTTTCCGAGAGAAATTCGATAAATTCACTTTGAGAGGTAAAACATAAGTATTTTTATATGTAGATAACGTTGATCGTGTTTGTTTTAAAAATTTCAAAATGTATTTTAAATTGACGATAAGTTACGGTGCAGGGAATAAATTATTTCGCTTTTTGCGATATCGGTTTCGTTCGATTATTATCTATAAAAATACTAAGCTTTTCGTGTCTTATTATATTGAGGTCTGTTTATCATTTCTACTTTTTATAGGAGTAAAAAATTACCTTGTTAACAAATTAAGTTCATTTTTTTTTAATATTTTTCTTTGAAGTATATAAATTAAATATACCTTAGTATGAAGATGAATTTATATTACTTTTATATAGTTTGAATTATCAGTAAAAATAAGTCAATACCGAATAAATAAGAAGTGGATGCTTCGCTTATATCTTTTATAAAATCCTACATATTCTAAACTCCACAAAGGCATAAGGAAATGGTCCAGAATATTCTGTACTTATCGCATTTATGGAAATCATGCATTCCCACGTAATACTGCCATTTGGATTATTTCGATAGAGATTTGTGAGCGAAGATTTTTACGGCGTCAAATGCTTTGCACCTTTGTATTGCACTATTGCATTATTTTATCCACAAAAGTATTTTTAAGTTGTTTTGTTATTTGTATCTACTAAATGTATTTGGGAATATTTAATCATGAAAAGATAATAACGCAGTCTCTCGATTCACAGGGTAAAAGTATTTTACATTTTAATCTCTACCCAACGAAATATGTACATTTAATACATGTAAAATAAAAAAAAGGTTAAATGCAAAAGAAAGGATATAATAGCGAACTGGACAGTCTATTATTCAAAAGCACTATTATACATCCAAATCAATTCCACAGTTTTGTATAAGAGCTCGATCCTCACATAATTTCCTATAAAACCACATAAAATTACATGTCAACATTCAAACAAAAACACCTTCAACACATTACACAACGGTTCAATAAATACCTCACCATGTTCTATACATATAAGTCGAAATACATACAACTATCGGAGGGAAGGTAAAGAAATAAATATTCCCTGGTAGTTAATAAAAAACAACTCGCCACTCGGCTCTAATAACACGGGTAGGTATATGACTCTAGCGCCATTTACGTCTATGAAATTTTAACCTAGCCTCCGGTGTGGGGTTTTGTGTGGTACTTGTTATACGCTGAAGCGATTTAATTTTAATAAATTATATATTATGTAATTCGGTCCGTGATATGCTTTTTTTCGATGACGCGCGGGCGATTACATTTTGAATAATAATTAATTTGATGAAGATAGATCTTGATATGATTTATTTTTAAATGATTCTTACGCTTTATTGTTACGCATTTATAAGATCGATTAAATTGACTTTGTAGCTGTGATATATTAATATCAAGAAAAAGCTTTAAAACGATGTTTTTTCATTGATAAATCCCGTTAATCTTAATCAAATATCACTACTTTTTACTAAACAGTTTTTGAATTTATTTTACAACACGTCGCTTATAACTTTTTCCACACCATAATCGGGAATGCAGAGGTAGTCGCTAAATTTAGCCAGGCTCCCTTTTACAGATTATGTGCTGGTTACCAACAGCATTAGTTATTACCTCTTTTTGTTAACATATCATATCTATAACTGTTACTATTTAATGCGTGACTTGTAATAAATTTATGTTCTGGAGAAGTTAGTTTCTTGTAAGAAAACTGTGGTTTAATGATTTATGTATTCTGTCCCGCGGCTTCGCTCGTTTACCTTTCTGCACGTCAGCCATTATCTACTGATACAAATTTTGGGTCCACATTTCGTTTTTTGCAAGATTTGCTTTCGTAAATAGTAGCCTAGAAGTAAAAGTGTCAGGTTTCATTTTCAACACATTAAAACACTATCCAAATCCAATCCATTGTTCAGTTGTAAAAACCTTCTACTAATTACTTGGTAGTTTAGAATTCCTAATTGAAATTAACATAACATAAAATTAAAAGAGAAAAAGGAAATATAATATCCTATTTTTACCTGTATTACATTTCTCTGATAGCTAAATAATAAAATACGAAATTCACCCTTAAAAACTAGCAATTCATACAAAGTGATTTAGTTTCAGTAAATTGAGTGAAAACTGAAGCTCTTTACTGCAAGTGCAAACGGAATAAAACCAGAGTGGGGGCGATCCTCCAAGACACCTGCGTCCCGGGGGCATGGGCCACGATAAATGACTGTTTATATTTCTGCTCAACTAAGACTTCACCCGGTTATATAATTCGAAAGATATATTATCTTTAAGATATTGTACGAAGTTATTGTGAGAGCAATTATAAGAGCTATTAAATTTTACGTGGAAAGTACTTCTGACTTTATTAAAATATTGTTGAAATCGTATCATTATTATTTGAAAAAATCTTTATCAGAATCTACTAATGCAACTTTTTTCATTGTTAATTAACTACACAATTAATGATAGATTATTATTTTGTTAATTTATTATGAGAATGCTTAGAATTATACTCATATTTTTATTTATTTCATGATATGTTGAATCTATTCTCTCTAATATTATAGGTTTATCTTTCTAATGCGATATTTCTCGCAATTTTCTTTGTAAACTCCAATTGAATCATTCCAAACATCGATATACAGTACGAAACCGTTCCGAACAACACCCCACACAATTTGTCACCCAGCAAATATGAGATAAGACACCATTTAAACAGTCCCATAGCATTTCTGCGAAATAAAGTTCACGCGTAATAAAACCGGTGCAATGGCCCCATATATCACGCCACCTGCAGGATCCCAGGTCCAAACGGTCCCCGGGGACACAAACAATTTTCAGGACCCTTGGCAACCTTGACAGCCTGTCGTTAGTAGGAAAATATTGGAAAGACACGTCGTATAGTGGTATTAGAAATTTAAGACGACATCATGGAGTGCGATGGAGATAAATTTCTGGTTAAGACAATGATAGGTATGCAACAAAATACCATACTTAGATAAGGGTAGTATTTAAACGAGTGACTGTAAATTAAAGTTTTAGTTATCAAAAATAATTAATTGGGGTAACAGAATTACTAAGTGAGCGACTGACTGCGAGCGATGAAAAATTAATAGATCAGCAACTAACAAACATTAATTTGCGTTACATAAAATACAAAATGAGCAGCTTCATAATATTTGAGCGACCTAATATTAATTGTTTGAGTGACAAAATTACGTCTTGTATTATATTCATTATTTGGCATATGATTTATTCATACTGAGTGGCATTTTATCTTAACCCTTAACTAGAGTCGTGAACAATTGTTACGTATGTATAGTCGTGGGTCCATTAGACCCATGTATTTTGAAATGGTCATAATTACTTATTTATGCATTTTTTTAGGTAAATTTAAATAAAATATGATATTTTAGTTTATAAAGAATATATATTATAAAAATCAACAATTAGAACTTTTATTTACTTAACATAATTTCACTTATAAAATCATTCGTTGTTTTCCTATACAACAAAAAGGCGTCTTACAAAAATTATAAATCTTAACAAAATTTTTATTTTTTTTAAATCAAATTTTTTTTTATCTAACTAAAAAAAGTATGTTGCTTCCTAGAAAAAACAAAAACAAACTAAAAACTCTTATATAAAAAAAATAGCAATCCCTAATTACGTGCAAGATTTACAAATTATATTTGCACAAGTCATGCATATGGGCTCCCTGCATTTAGTGCACAAATGTATAGTCTTTGCTCTTTTGCCAGGCAAACAGAATGAACATCGCTTCCTTTTATTTCTATCTAACAACAAAATCTACATCATCATCGGAAAACTCATTATCTGATTTAGTTTCTGCAATACGGGTAGGTGTTGAGTTTTCATCGGAGTCTTCATCATTTCTTAACAATTCTTCATTTAACCATTGTTCTAACATCTCTTCGTTATCAACACATACACTTCTGGGATTCGACATAGCGATAAACTAAATAAAAATACAATAATAAATTTAATAACGAAAATAAAAAAGTTACGTATCTATAGTCGTGGGTCCAGTGGACCCCGGTAAAAGTCAGTACCTACCTAAGGAGTACCGAGCCGAACACGTCTGTCTCACAGGATACACTCCGGTGTACTAAAGGAAGGTACTGAGCAGTGGGAGGTTCTGCGGTAAGTGCCGTGGAGTAAACGAGACTTTAAAAACTCAACCTGGGTCCATTGGACCCACGACTCTAGTTAAGGGTTAATCGAGGTATTTCGAATAGAAAAATCACTTTGAAAAATACTATAATGGACAGAGTAGGTACTATCAGTTCAATTTGTTTTTGAAAGTTTTATCAAATAACTATTTGAACAATTTATTCTAGTGTTTTTAGTCGCTCTAGATGAGCGTAATTTAGTCGCTCACTTAGTAATCTATTCGCTCAACTAGTAATTTAGTCGCTCATATAGTAATGTAATCACACAGTTAGAATTCTAATATATCAAATGGATTAATCACAATCCTCCTTTAGTACACTCAATCTGTATTTTATTATCAACTAAAATTCGTTTACTGTTTAGTTTATTTGTCGATTACTCAAATTCATACCGCTCAAGTTATTAAATCAGTATCTCATAATCAGTCGCTCACTTTATTTTCAGTCGCTCGTTTTATTATTCCCCCTTAGATAAGTATATGATAGATATCAGTAGTATCATCAAAAGAAGCAATATATGAATAGAATGATGCAGGATTCATCTTAGAATTGCAAGTGACTTTTGCGACAAATGCCTAGACTTAGACATTTACCTTTCTACATATTATAATCCGGCCAAAAATTGGCCTTTAAACTAATCTATCTCTGTACCAAATTTCATGCATATCCGATTAGCTGCTTGCATGAAAAACGCTCTACAAACTATCGTCTATCACAAAAATAGGATAAACACTAACAATCTTCATCCCACAAGTAGAACTACGATTAATAACAAGAAGCGTACACCTGGCCATGATAGCCAGCAGTTGAGCCAGCGATGCATTTGAGACGGTAAAAACATAATGAAAAATAGATCCAATATGTTTGAAGAGAACTATATTTTAAGTTCTTTGTCACTTCTGAACAAAATTGTAAAGGACGCGTCTGGTGTGTTTTATGTTTCATTACGAATGTTTATTGTGCTTTCATTGATTGATCTAAGAAGATAGAAGCTTTCGGGTTGGACAATATAATTTTATTAAACTTCCTTATATCAAATGTTTGGATAAAGAAGACATTAAACATATTGTGTAATCGTGTATAAGTATAATTTAAGCAATTATAGAGCTCATTGATATGTTAAATATTGTATTCTATAAGTTTTTAGTGTTCAAAAAACAGTATTCGCTGGTTCATCATATCCTTTATTGGTAAACCAATAATCATGTCGACCAAACATTATCATGTGGACATAAAGCAAACAAAGTTTCCTTATTTAAATAAGAATATAGGAAATTACCTATATAAGTTTATATCCACAATACTATACAAGAACAAATAAACGATACCCTCAATTACCTCAATTAAGGCGTTCAATTGCATCTCGGAACGGACAAGATCGTCAAAATCCAAGTGATGCTCGTTCCCGACACTTTATCGATCAAAAATAATGAGCAAAACCTTGTTAACTCAGTCTAGACCTGATCGTTACGGCTTAGTCCTGGGCTTTTTACCCACCTGGTGTAGAGCTATCGAAGAATAGTCTTTAGTATTGTTATTCCTATTCCTTTAGAATATGACTTTTTTACATTTTTCTAAAAATCTTTTATAAATTTTCAAGAATTATAAAATGTTTTCAAGATGCAAATTCAGTCAATTAATTAAAAAATGGCACAAATAGAAATTTGAACGCTTAAATAGCTTAACTGCATCGTTTTTATATCATTATTTATGAATATTTCTATTAAATTATTTTGTACAGTAGATGTACCTGTGAATATTTATATTGAATTATTTCGTATAGTAGATGTAGTTTTGAATACTTGAACAGTATTACAATCCTTATAAATAGTTAAATATTTAACCAACAGTTAACTAGTAAACCAGTTAACAGGGAGCGTGTAGCGAGCTTGCAAATTCATTGATAAGATCTGTTATTTTGCATTCTTCGACAGCCATTTACAGTTTAGTCACTTAACACCAGTTTAAAGCCGCAATTTCAATATAAATTCAAACGAATTCTAGTTTATAACAGACGGACAAGCGATTTCTTCCCACGTTGTTTTAATATGAAGGGTCGAAATCAAGTACCTACTAGAATTAAGAAGATTAGAATATACTCAAACATTACCACTGTGGGTATCATTTCTTTCAAACGAAAGTATGTTAAATGAAAAGAGGTATAAAAATGTAAGAGTTGTCATTTTATTCAAATGTAAGTACGTAAAAGTGAAAAGGAGCATAGTAATGTGTGAATTACCGTGGTATGTGTATATTTTCGAGAAAAATGCATGCTCTCTAATGTTAACAAGCATTTTATTAGCCCCCGTTTTTAAATTATCGTGTAAACTATACCAAATAAACAGTTAATATAGAACTTAACCACTTAGTAACAACGATATGGTAAGAAGAATTCTGCGACATTAATTTTCACTCCCAAGAAAGAGAAATCTTTATGGCTAAAACGAATTAAGAAATCTTTCCTCGGTACGATACTTTTACCTTCATTATTTTAGATTTCTTTATGGAAAAACATTATTAAGCATACCTTTGCCTTTCAGTATAAATTACTTAATCTTCATGATTATATGTATTTACTAATTGTAAACTATATTAATAACCATTATCATGAAAAACACATCAACTAAGAACGTGTAACATGTAAACATTGTCTTGTCAAAAACAGATTACTATACGACATATAAGATCTGGTAACAACCCCGGTCCCAGCTGATGAATGGACCCTCCCTGTCCCTCCCGTGGCCCTCCCAATCTCCCATCCCGCTCTCACAATGTGTTTATTTCATTACGTTTTTGTCGGAGAACGATAATTCTCGATAACTGTCAATTTACTAAGTGCTGTTTATAGGTTTTTCTCGCTATAGTGAATAGATATTCTGTTGTTACAATGCGATCAAATAACAAGGATTTTTTGATATATATTGGATTAGAGTGGGCTTATGAATAAATAATTGGTGTTATTTTTGTGAGGGATGTTATAAATAAAATGTATTGATTTGTTGACAGTATTTATTTTTAATACAGTCAATTTTAACTATGATATCTTTATCCTAAAAACATTTTCCATTATGATGCATAAAGTTTTGTAAATCCAAATCTCACAACTCCTTCGTCAAAGGTTTCCTACTGTACCATAACGGCTTGAGATTTTACACCTTTTTAATAAAGTTTCCTGAAATTAATCTACTTTCTTTTTTTACAGATGCTGACACACGATGCGACGATTTGACCAAAGGACAAATGAATCATTGTAGCACTAACAACCAACCAGCCATGACTGCAAGCCAAGAGGCGTTACAGCCTCTAGAGAACAGAATATGCAGCAGAAACAGCCTTCTAGAACTAAAGAATCTTCTAGAAGACAGAGGCGGCCACGTGAACCACGAGAGGCGAAAGAAAAGTGTTTTAACTAGTAGTGTTTTTAAATTAGACAGTTTTAGTGAATCTAGGCATCAGTGTAGAACCTCGAGGGGACTGTGGAGGTTTAAGACTTTGTTGTTAATATTTTTAGTATATGTTTTGGTGGATACGAGGCTGCTAGTGGAGGCAAGAAGTTCAGGTATGATCTGTTTATTACTTTATTTTATATATAAAAATGTTATGTTGTGTACCTACGCTTTAAAAGGTTCAAAGTCGATTGAGCTCAAACGACACTATAATGCAACCGGCTTGACGATAATTTTTCTATATATTTACTCAATTTTCGTTACAGCAATATTATGAGCGGTTATTTTACAGCTTCTTTTCCCTACTACAATATAATGGTATAAATTTCGATGTTCGAAAATTAAGCTAAAAATGTTGATCAGTTTTAATGTTATTTAGCATAGAAATAACAATAATACAGACATTATTTCAAAATTCACCTGATTCTACTTTCAAAGTTGAATTTTCATTTCATTTTATTGATGTCTTCAAAAAGATTTTACGTACAGAATTGTAAACTCATTTTATTACTCGGTTGGCTGAGACCTAAATAAAAGCTGGTATTTTGATCGGAATTAGGTCATTGTACATTATTGCTAGAATACTAAGTACTCATACATAACCAATGTTTCGTTTTGGATGAAATTCTTATTTAAAACAATAAAGTCTTGCATTACCTACTTAAAATAATTATAATAGTAATATAAACCTAAGATGTAGGTTTTTGAGAATTCGTATTATGAAAAAAATATAATTCTGTTGTAGGTACAGAAAAAGGTCTAACTTTCTCGTAATTGTTTTTAGAATCATATTTCGCATTTATGCCGAAATAAAGTAATTTATAGGTAATATTGTGTTTGGAGCATGTGTCTGGACTCTGGGAATTTGTCGTGATATTTATAATTCGGTTTCTTTACATTATCTATACCAGTAAAGATAGATTTAATAAATAAATAAATAATTTTAAACGAACATCATTTTTGCAAGCCTGTTGTAACGCTTAAAATGCAAAACGACTGAACCGATTTGATGAAATTGTTTTATTAAATACATGGAATAGTACCAATTGTTTCTTTTGTTAAAACTTAACAAGATGAAATATACTATAGTAATCTATACGCAGATTAACTTTCCTATAATATTATGACATACATTCAAGAAAAGCTATATTATATGTATGTTTACATTATACTCCGAAATGGAATGTTCAAATTGCATCACTGAATGCGATTGAAACTGTACACAAATAGTTGAACGGATTTTAACTGCAAATGTTAAACAGCGAAAAGGTTTGAAATTTTAACTGTTTCGTATTAGTTTGAGGTATTTTTGGGGTGATATTAATTTTTCAATATAACTACTGCGGATAATTAGGCAAAGTTAGTTAGTAGTAGTTAGTACATAATAACTTACCTTCGTGTTTTAACACTAAAATATGTTACTCTAACAAAATTATAAAATATCAGTTTGTCCGTGATTACGTTCGCTGTGTTCCTTTTATATATTATCGCGTTTAAATCCGTTGATAATAATCTGTCTTTAATTTTAATTTTAAGTTAGTTTAGTTTAAAGATCAAATCAAGAGTTCAATCTGGGATGGTTTTAATTGTTTACTGGAAAAATAATCATTCAAAGGTATAAGTTGCTACTCAAAAGACTGTTTTTAATTGTTTTGAAGAAATATAATCATTGAAAGGTGTTCTATTGAACTGTTTCGCAAAATTACACAGCTAACTAATCGAAGTTTTAAAATTAAACTATTTTATGGAGCTGTTTCTGAAAACCGCTTACTATTTTAAGTTTTATAATTGAACTAGCTGTGCTCCGCGGTTTCACCCGCATTGCTCCGCTCCTGTTGGTCTTAGCGTGATGATATATATTATATAGCCTAAATAAAGCCTTCCTGGATAAATGGGCTATCTAACAACGAAAGAATTTTTCAAATCGGACCTGTAGTTCCTGAGATTAGCGCATTCAAACAAACTCTTCAGCTTTATAATATTAGTTTAGATTGAAAAGTAATGTATGTGATTTCTAACAACATATAAGTTCACACAATGAATAACAAGAATTCATTAAAATTCGCAAGAAACGAAAGTTAGTGACAATGGTGCCAAGTGGTGCCGCTTGATTCTCATAAACCTCATTTATCCAACTGAATCATCAGCTCACGTTTATTTAGTAATTCCAGGTATTTCTTAACGAAATTAACATGATCGTGACTAATCGGATTTTAACAAAAACATGTTATATCCATTCACTATGGATTTTTTGTTAGTAGGTAGGTATGCTAATTTGTGACTAATTTGAATTGATTTGCTAATAATATAAATTTTGAAATTTCGATGATGGGTTTATCTGTTTTCCTTATGAATATATAATATAATATTATTGTCATTCATTATATTTGAAATACTGGTAGTTTTTAAACTAGTTTCGTACTTACATAAATTTTGGAAGTATGTTTATTCATAAATTACTTAATCAAAGTGAAACCGACAAGGTGCAGATTTAAAATACTTAGAAAGCAAAAACACATGTTACAATTTAGAAAATT
>CAJQZM010006710.1:0-11488 GCA_907164665.1 Colias nastes | reverse complement strand
TTGTATTCCTTTTATTAATTTTTTGTAGGGTAAATCTTGCATAGATTACGGCTCCGGGGAAGGAGCAATGGTTTATGTCGGATTCTTACCGACTAAAAACCGCACAGTGTTCCGTCAAGCCGCTTTAATGATGGGGCCGCGGGTATTGGTTGGAATTTTTATGCCACAACAGATATATCTGACTAGCTACGCTTCGCGGTTTCACCCGCGTGGCTCCACTCCTATTGGTCTCATCGTAATAATATATAGCCTATAGACTTCTTCGATAAATGGGCTATCTAACGCCGAAATAATTTTTCAAATCGGACCAGTATTTTCAGAGATTAGCGCGTTCAAACAAACAAACAAACTCTTCAGCTTTATAATATTAAGTATAGATTAATTATAGTAATTAATTATTTACCTTAAAAACTTCCCTGGTAGCGGAGAAAGGCAGTACAGCAAGGCCCACCAGCAGATCCGCGACCGCCAGTGACACTATGAACAGATTCGTGACACTACGCAGTTTCGAGGAGCAGAGGACCGCCGCTATGACTAGGCAGTTGCCTGAAAATAATGTTATATTTATTATCATTGTCATCACCATAATCATAATTATATTCATTGGCATTGTCAGAATGTTGTATTGATCATCATCATCATAGTTATTTATAGTTATTGTCATAATTATCAATAGCAAATTAATATTCTTTCTGACTCAGCTTCTTTTATTACGTAGACTACAGATACAATAACTGTTTATAATTAATATCATCTCACATCTCATTAAATCTTTTTGTGTTTTTTTTTTAATTTTTATTATGTTATGAACTTTAATTTTTAAGTTTTAACCTAAACAGTAGATATAATATTATAGGTAAAATAATATTATAAATTTATTTAAAGACATACATATATATTATTTACCTAAGTAAAACTTGTACCAACCAAATAATACATCTAGAAAATGGCTATTCCCACATAATATTATCCAGTCATGGGGATTGAACCCACATCATGTGATGCAAAACTCATCAATCGGCTCGCTTCCTCTCAAAGTTTGGGGAAGTCGGAAAGTTAATTATGTTTTGGTTAGATCTTCGTGGAAACGATAAAGAGGCTGATTTATTTTGTGTGTTTTAGGAAATTTAAATAACAATGTTGATACTATCCTGATTTATGTACTAATATTATAGTTAATAAAAAATTATAAATTTCGTAAAATCTTCAAATATAAAAAAGCTTAAAAGCCATTTTGAATAAATTTTGTACAAAATTATGACGGTAGTTTTATATTACCATCTTTCTTCAATATATATTACTTAGTATTTTATTGTATCACAAATTCTATTTTTTCTAATAGAGTAATAATACTAGTAGGTATAGTATTATATTATTTGTGATAATAAGAAATTATTAACATCAATCGACCGATAGCGAATATAATTTTATTTTGTGACATGTCATTTATTATATAAAAAATGCTGATTGTTATGGTGAGGTTGAAATAAAGCCACAAAAGATATCGCTAAAAATATAACTAAAAACTTTGCGAACAATATCTTGCAAGAACAATGAAGAAATAGCGACACTGCCATCGATATTGTATCAATTAAACTATTTATAGAACCTTTACATGAAAGACATTTTAATTAAATATTAAATGAGTACAATGATTAAAATCGATACACCATTACGGTGAATTTACATCAAACGAACATAGAGCTAGAGCATGCAAGAGCATTCTTTGGTGATCTTTTAGTGTAGACTAAAACTCGTATTGTGCTAATCGTGTTTATAGCAATTTTGTTGAGTTAAATAAATGATCTTTCTTTCTTTCTATTCAGTGTTATTCAGTATTAGAACATCGCATCATCATTTTGAACGCACTAAGAACATCGAAAGAATGCTCTACGCCTGTTTACACTAAAATAATTTGATATAGTGGGGTTAGAATGAGAATTCGCTCGTTTGGTGTAAATGCATCGTTATACATTGACAAGAATACATTCTAAAGATGTCGGTTGCAGTCACCGTATTTCTTTATTCATGTCTATCATATTTTTAATCGAGTGATATGAAGACTTAATGTGAAACGATAAAATATGACTTGGTCATCTTTGATGATTCTGAATAATTATGAATCAATTAATTTTTATGAATATAGTTTTGTTATATTTTACCTATAGTCTATGGCCTATGCTTTTCTATTTTCGATATTCAACTTTACTGTGTAAGACAGTTTTATAAACGCATTATACGAGACAGTTAAATATCTAAATTAAAAAAATGGATAAAGATGTAATTTTCTCACCACTCAATGTATGCATTTGTAAACAATATTATGTTTAAAAAATCATTTCTTTATACTACAATGTTTAATTTCCAAATACAAATAAATCCTATTTATTAAGATACTGAATCTGTAGATTCAACTTTTCGCGTAAACTTATTTACACAGAACTCTAGTGAAATTGTCAAAGCACTTTATAATTTATCTTCAACATTATCATTTGTTATCTCACAAATGTACGGATTACATTTGATTGAAATAAAGAGGGCTTTTAGAAGCTCAAACATGTAATATATTAATAGATTTTAATGTAGGGTTTAATACTAAAATACCATTTCCTCCTTTTATTTAATAACTAGCTGTGCCCTGCGGTTTTACCCGCAGGGTTCCATGCACTCCTGTTGGTCTTAGCGTGATGATATTATATAGCCTTCCTCGATAAATGGGCTATCTAATACCGAAAGAATTTTTCAAATCGGACCCTGAGATTAGCGCGTACAAACAAACAAACAAACTCATCAGGTTATCAGAAGTATTCAAAATTTGCGTTGTAGAGATGGCTTTTTTGTCATAAGTTCGCCATTTGTCGACATTTATGATGTGCTTCTTAATTTAACCTATTTTCTATCTATGCCTGATTAATATTTCTTTATTTTGTAGACATCTTTTATATGATTCCACAGAAAGTAATAATATAACGTAGGTACAATATTATGCCATCATGGAACCGCTAAATTTTACTATTATTATTGCTGGCTATAGCTGGCTATCTGTGTAAAGCATAGTATAATAATCTACCATACTCGGTACCTCATAAATGTACAATAAATAGTTATTAAATAAACCAAAAAGCAACATTAAAATAAAAATTAAATTGTAATAGCGAACAAAAGCTCAGAAAACAAAAGAGCAGTAATCATAATATCTTGTTTAGGTTTGGTTGTGGTTTATATTTCTGAATACACATGTGGTTTATATTTTTTATCTTACTATGAAAAGCAGTATTTTTAATTAAGGAGCATTCGGAGCGAGCGTTTTTAACGCGTTTTTAACGAGCGTTTTATTACTATATTTTTTAAGTTCACTTGAGATTACATATACAATCGTTGTCTTGATTGAAACGTGGGAATATGTTTTTATAACTTCCCAATTGTAGATTATACAAAAAGATTGATTCAATTCATATTTTATATGTTTCTGTTGATAAAAAAGAAACAATGGATAAATTATAGAAAACCAAAATCCCCATGCATAGACACAAATATAATATAATATAATATAATATAATCTACCAACTGACTTACGCTTACTATTTAAATATTGACGATATTGTTTGTATAAAATTTATATAATAGTTAATACAGACAACCTACTTCAATGAACGAATACAGAGCTAATAAATCATTTACTACCAAGGTATCTAATAAGCAATTAAAACCGATAAATAAATAATGTTTTCTTTGCGTGCAATTTTTCGTAATAATTAAAATTTGCAGGAATAGATTTTTGCAACTCCAACTTGATGTTGGAGGGCCTATTACTATCTTCTGTACTAAAATATTCGTAGAATAAAATAAAAAATACCACTACACAATTACACTGATTCCCACAATACGATTTCATTTTACGCAATATAATTCCAAATAGATTTTATTCACCAAATAAATAAAGACCTATTTTATTTGGACTGACGTCATGTATCTTATACAAGGTTAACCTTTTCACTGAGCCTACTGGGAACGGATAGTCAAACAACTATTCGGTTGATTGCTCAGATTTAGGGTGAAATCGTTGATTTTTTGCGATGTTAAACTATTTATTTTCATGAATATGAGAAAAGTTTTGGAAATCTAGCGGTGATGGATTATGATAACGGTTTTATATACTCGTTTTATATATACTTATATACGATTAATTGGACTATTGGGATTGGAAAATATTTATTAAGGACAAAATATTTAAATAAAGTCTATTCAATAATGAGTCATCTGACACAGTGGTTAGCTTTAACTTTGATTTTCATGCCAGTTATTTTGGACTGTAAAGTACTTCTAGTGAAGGAAATAATAAGGATAATTTTTGAATAATCTACTTGAAGATATTATCTCACAATAACATAAGAATCTTAATATAGGTGAACACAATATAGTTTCTTTTGCGTACTGCTCACAACGTAAGAACGAAGAAAGACTATAATTTTTCTAACGTAACTGATACGTATACATTACAGTACATTTTTATTTCCTTCACGTAAATCAATTATTGTTGATAGAAAACTAAATAAACCTACAATTTGTCGACGATTATAACAAGTAACAAACGATTTGTTTCAAAAACAATCAAATAAATAAATTGAAATTTAGTGATTTACTACCTACAGTTTTAATAATACCTTCGTGATATAAAACTTGGCAAAACCTGCTGCAAAGGAAAACGAATTTATCGACACTGAATGTGCTTCACAATACATTTCTTAAAATCCTCAGAAAACAGAAAAGCAAAGAAAAGGGGATTTGATAAATTCTTTACAACGGAGGTCGACTGGAAAATTGTAATTTCATACCTTTGAAACCTTTCTGTGTTTACTCTGACTATATTTGAATAGGATTTTGTTTGTCACTCGTCAGGCTATCGCTGAATATAACCTTTGTTGATCAATGGCTTTGTTTTGTAAACAATGCGCACGGTTTTGTAATTTTAATTCGGACAAACTCTTGTTACTCTTGGACAAAGGAATCCCATCAGAATATTAAAATGTGAAATGTGGGCATGCTTCATGAAGTATGCTATGATTGAGTGCTAAATAATTCTGGATTTTGAGATCAGTTTGTCATCACTTCCTTGTATAAATATAAATTTATAAAGAATAGAAAAAATTCGATCACTTTATATTTATAAAGCATTTGAATGCCGTAAAACCAAAAATATCAAAATCACTTTCTTGTTTTAAATTTGTTTAGCGGCGATTTTTCAATCCTTGGTTAAAATTTATCCGTCCAATACACAATAAACACGAACATTTTAAAATGTCACCTGTAAACTGTCAAATACGGACAATTAGAATACATTTTTGAAATGGTAGTATAATACGTTATTCGATGAATAAGTTTTAACCAACGATTGAAAAATCAGCCCTTAATGTAATAAAAATGTCAAACGTATCTGGAAAAGTTATAGAGATATTCTTTGCCTGCTTCTGTTTATTGACAAAAATCGAAAAATCTGTTGTATTTTAGTTTATTGCCAAGATAATATCGTCATCATAGAGTAAGCTTATTTAGTAATATGGAACTGTGGAGTTTGCTTTTGAAATTAAAATTAAAATAGAAAACCATGACCTATAATGCGAAAGTCTTGAAGCCATTGAGTCATCGCTTCTATAAAAAGCTTCTATGCCACTATCTTTATGCTCCCTTACCCCCGACCTACGATTATAGCTCGCTCTAATAGAAGTGAGACGTGACACAGTAGAAGTGTTGTAATTTATCCCATGTACGTGTTACATTTTAACGAAAAGGTGGGTAGTTATGAAATCGAAGTTAAGTATGCATTATTCACAAGATCACCTTCACAAGAATCTCCTTGATTATTGTTATATTATTTAATGACTGATGAATCACAATACACATTTTTGAATTTGACGACCTGCTCAAGAGATATTATCAAATTCAAATGCACCCAAAGAATAATTAAACTTTGTTTAAACAGTAAAAAAATGGTCAACAAACATAACGTCTATTAAAATGCTTTGTATTTTAGTTAAACTTTGTTAGGAAAATATACAATACTGATATTTACATAGATATAACTGGTCACTATGTTACATAGATAGATGACGTTAATAAAATTATACGACGCAGTAAAAGCGATACAGTGGATAAAACAATGTGTTTTAAATAACTTTATTAAACATCAAAGCTGATAGAGTGCTATCAATTGGTTACTATTTGTATCTCCAATATCGAGGTATTTGACTGCGTGCATTTTATTTTTTTAATGAATAAATATTTTTACATTCTCATGTCCTATATATCTCATATCATACAAATGACCATGAATCTCGAAGATTCCAAAAACTACGACCTCAGCAAACAGTTCACCCAGACTGCGTCGCAAATATTAATAAAAGCATTCTAATACAAAAGTCTGAAACGTCTCAACTTACTGAAACCACAACGAAGAAAGTTTCAAAGGAAATTCGCCATAAATATACGAGAAACTTTGTTTCGTTAAGAAGTCGCTTGAATTGTGGCATTTCGGTAGACTTTGGTAAGTGAATGGTGATTTATGGGAACTTTGATATTGGATGTAGATAGGGTAAGTTGAAAAACGGCTTCAAATTTGTTTTGAAGTTTTTGTTTGTTAAAGATAGATTCTTATTTGGAAAATTTGGTTATGAAAAAAGATTCTAGAATGTTTGAGGTTAGTAGGAAAAGTTGTTATTTTATATTGGTTATGTTTTTTTCAAATACATAAATAATATATCACAATAATCCATACTATATAATTATATTAATTATTATTATTTTTTAATATTATAAATGCGAAAGTAACTCTGTCTGTCTGTCTGTTACTCAATCACGCCTTAACTACTGAACTAATTTGCATGAAATTTGGTATAGAGATATTTTGATACCCGAGAAAGGACATAGGATAGGTTTTATCCCGGAAATCCCACGGGAACGGGAACTATGCGGGTTTTTCTTTGACTGCGCGGGCGATGCCGCGGGTGGAAAGCTAGTATCTATTATATGAAATTATACATTTTTAGTTTTGGAGTAGTACCCACATAGGAGGCACGCTTTCCAGCTTTGGGAACGTATATATTATGTGCTGATGATGATGAACGTATGTAGTCATAATTATAGCCGCGGTTTCCAGAAAGTCATACAATAAATGTCACTTATGATATATTTGACTAGTTTAACCCCGCAGATTCACTCTATTCATCCATAAACATGCGTATTGCGTATACTTACACCGTTATAATATTAATAGCGTTAAAAATACTTATACGATTGTAACAATGCTCTGTGTACATTAAACTAACATATTATAAGTATGTTTCTGTGTACCTCATGTCTTTTTAAATATAGTTACGGCATCTCTTTGACGGATTATCGGAAGGAAATAGCTTCAACGAAAATAACTTTTTATCCTCTTAATACGTAAAACTGCCTTATGTTTTTTCTTTTTTATTTTATATTAATAATTCTCAAAATGATTTTGAATGTATCCTCACATACTTTTGCTTATTTATGTTAAGTTTTTTATTCCTGTATCGTACAATATTTTCAACAAGTGTTCATACAATGTAAGTACTACCATTTATAAAACAAAACAATTCATATCATACTTTACCAAAAGTGGAACCATCCCAAAAACAAAAGAATACAAAAATAACAATAACAAAAAAGAATCACCCTATATACACCGCGACGCTAAAGTTAAAAAGCGGTAACATTTCATTCGCTTACGAATCGCACATGTTTAAAATATGAGGCGCAAGAGCCATTTAAGAAAGTCTATTTACCTTATTAAAAATTGCCTCTTGTGCAAAATTTATCAAAGTGTTTCTATACCTACAGCGTACAATCTAATGTAATTTGCTAATGGTTCTCTCACTTCTGAATAAATGAATACGTTCACCGTTTGTTTAGAGAGCAGGCGTAAGGCGGAAAGATTCGCTTTTGCTATATACATCGTATTAATTAGGCTGTTGTATCAAGGGCTATATTGAATATTGTTGAGATCTTTCGTTTTTAACTCAATTTGCAGTCGATATAGAATACTTTTTGAGACGTTGTTTCGTTAAACTTGTAATTTTTGTTGCTGAAAAACTAGGTAAATTCATGTCTTATCTGTGTTGTTTTAAGAAATAAAGTCTTATCCCATGTAGTCAGGATACATGATACAACAAAATATAAATTCAGAAGCACGTTACACTTGAGTGGAATTGTTCTTTTAAAGCCGACAAAAGACGCCATTTCTATTTGAGATTTTTACAGTGCAGCCTTCTTAGCTATATTTAGAGTCGCCGACACGTTTAATAAATTATATAACTTCAGAATACAATCAGTTAGTTAAGATTTCAAGTTACATTGAAATTATTTTAAAGAGTTATTAAAGAAGTATAATTTTTATGAGGTTTATAAATTTTCACTTCTGTAATCGGTCTCTATAATCATTAATTTACCCATCTGCACCAGAAGGAGGCGTGTTTTTATATTATGTATATACACGTACATGTAATTATTTATCTATATTTTCTTTAACACACAATGTAAATGGCTTTATTGATTTTAGCTTCAGCAATGTCTTTCCATTGGAAAAATGATATCAAACTATACACTGGGAATATCAAAACATAAAAAAGTCAGATTCTCGAACACACTTGCTTTGACATGTTAAAAAATTTAACGAAGAAGGTAGCCACTTCGTTTGGTTTCACATACGAAATTATTAATACAATTATTGAACAACAAAACGCTACCCGCAGTGACTCAGAACACACATCAATAGTGGAGTATCAACGGTTTTCCGTATACTATTGGCATTTGCTCCTCTTTACTTATTTTGAAGTAGAGAACAAAGTTTGCGTTACGGGAATAGTAAATTAGTATTGACGTAACCAACTCGTTAATAGAATGTATTTTTGTGACTGAAGTTCATTCAATCAAAGAAAGGCTTATTGAAAATATTTTTTTATCGGCAACACCTCGAGTTTCTACAGGCAATTTTTCTTTTTCATTTTATCTGCATATTCTATCTTCTTCTTCTAGCTTTAAGCTAGGCTAGAGACAATTGAATACTCACATAATACATATGATGAATACAGAGAAAATAACACACAACGTATAAATGTAAAGCGTTGCTTAGTTTATTATTAGAAAGCGTTGTATACCATTTATTTTTATTTAACTTTTATTGCAGCTAGTTTTCTAGTTTTACGGTACTAACGTAGGCCTATTTTTCCGCATTATAACTGTTACGATATTCTATCCTGCATAGGTATATATATAAATTATCTGCGAGTTTCTATTCATATGAAGTATGGTATATTTTTTTGCCTTTCACACACAATCTTTAATGACGTACACTGCGTGCTATATTATTTTTTGCATGTTATTACGTGGAAATCAAAAGCTTGCATCAATTGAACATCTAAATTTCTTACTAATGACTTAGTTTTGTAGCAGCACCGCGCACGCAGTCACGTTAGCTAATACAAACTTATAAGCGACGTTGCCAAAATTCGTATCTTACCGGTTATAACCAGTACATCGATGAGGGCGAGCACGGCAAGGCTCGCGACGCTCGTGGGCTCGTCCCAGCGCACGTCTTGTAGCAGCGCAGCGCCGCGCACGCAGTCACGTTAGCTACAACTTTTGAGCGACGTTGCCAAACTGCGTATCTTACCGGTTATAACCAGTACATCGATGAGGGCGAGCACGGCAAGGCTCGCGACGCTCGTGGGCTCGTCCCAGCGCACGTCTTCCAGTAGCGCCGCGCACGCAGTCACGTTTAGCGAGCGCATGGTACGCGCTTGGCACGTGAGTGCGCGCGCGCGCGGCGCATCGCCCGTTCTTGGTTATGTTGCGCGCATTTTTGTGAACACCCTGTGGACAATGTGGATTTTTCTTTATAATTGCAAAGTATAATTTTTTTTTGGTTACCCAATTATTGTTAGTATAGATGTTTAAAATATTGTTGAATAAAATTAATACATACTTATCTAAAAAAGGAATTACGCTGTATTATGGACTGTTCAACATCATGTACTGTATTGATAATAATAATTTATATACAACGTTAATTATATATACAAGGTTACGGAAATAGTGATAATAATGTAAATACTATCTGGCGTATCATATTTATTTTATAACACAGTATATTTAAGATGTATACAATACAGAATAGAATAATTATTTAAATAGGTATTCATTTAGTAATCCCTTAAAAACAGTCCAATCAAAAACCACAGTGCGGTTAGTGAAATAACGACGCAAAACCAATTCACTAATGGTGCATTAAGCAGTAATGAAACATGTCCTTTTATTCTGGCTTTGAATGCACAAATGAGAATGGCTAGGTTGGTAATAGATTTACAGTGGGTTCAATGCTAAAATAATTTATTTCCCTAAACTAAGACAGTTTAAAATCGTTGTATGAAATAAAAATTAGTTCCTGTTAAAAAAAAATTGGAAAGCGTTTTCTATAGAAAATGCGAAATACAGTATGTATCTGAACTTAATCGAACAAGATGATAAATAACCTATAAATCATTTTTAAAACAGATCTTTATTCTAAGCCAAGGAATATATACCCTAAATTAATAAACTTATCAATCAACTAAAAAACCTCAATAATATGTCTGTTTTAAAGATATTGCATATTACAAACCAGACGCACGGATACAAATATATATGCGTGATCTAGTTTGAAACCCCTAGTTTTTCATTAGGATATTGCGTTTTCCTACATAAACTTCAGAAAAATATTGCATAATGAACTTATTGTTTCAGTATCATTATTATATGCATGACATTATGTTGATACAATGCAATGTTGTTTTTTTAGTACCTACAAGCTTTGATAATTACTTAGGGATTGTATAGCATTGCGCAAATTTCTATAGTAATTAAACCAAGTTAAAAGTTTCCATAAAACTTAATATTTACAAACATAAGTAGTTAATATTTTAATAAGCATAATTATTATTATTAACAAAGTCAATCTTCGTAAATATTATGAACAAACACACGAATTCCAAAAGGGTTCCTACGTATTGTAGTTTGTATGAGCCGAGATGGTTATCTCTTCGTTCATTTTATGAAGAACACCTTTAATATAACGTAATATAAGCCTATTGTGTTGGGCTTTTCATTCAAAACTTTACTATTCTGTTGTCAGTTAAATTATAGTTGAAGGAATATTGTTTTAATGTTTAGTCATAATATTTTGCTTTTAATTTCCGATATATAACGTATATAACTACTTATTTCATCGAGTTTTTCTTGTTTCAGGATATTGGTTAGATCTTACAGTAATTTAAAGGCATTCAATGATATATTTAATTAAAATGTTTTATAGGACGACTAGCTGCTCCGCGCGGTTTCACCGCCGTGGCTCCACTCCTGTTGGTCGTAGCGTGATGATATATAGCCTATACAGGGTGTAATCGTTAAGTGTGCACAAGCGATTATTCCGTAA